>BGNK01000487.1:214312-240571 GCA_003297005.1 Symbiodinium sp. clade A Y106 | reverse complement strand
TTTCGCTCTCGCTGGAGGAGAGCTTGCGCCCAAATGAGAGGCGCCTGCTCGCGTCAGGGCCAGCTGACGCTTCTGTCACCGCTCAGGAAGATCGCGCCGAGCCTTCTTTTGAAGGCAAAGCGATCACCACGCCTGACGGTTTGACCTGCCTAGCGTGCGGGCAACGCGCTCCCAGCATGGAGCACATGTCTGCTCACTTTATGACCGCAGCACACACTAGGGCTGTGAAAGCCTACATGNCGCTCAGGAAGATCGCGCCGAGCCTTCGTTTGAAGGCAAACCGATCACCACGCCTGACGGTTTGACCTGCCTAGCATGCGGACAACGCGCTCCCAGCATGGAGCACATGTCTGCTCACTCACTTTATGACCGCAGCACACACACTAGGGCTGTGAAAGCCTACATGGCACAGTAGCAGCTCTGGTAGTGGCCTCCACACCAGTCCTGCGGCTGGGTGCAGCCTCGCTTCACACCTTTCTTTCAAGGCACTGCCCCGCCCAGGGTGCTGGTCTGTGGACTCCACACCAGCTACGGAAGTGGCCCCCACTCCGCGTAGGCGTAGGCCACGCAGGGTAGTTTCCGTAGCTGGTANCCAGGGTGCTGGTCTGTGGACTCCACACCAGCTACGGAAGTGGCCCCCACTCCGCGTAGGCGTAGGCCACGCAGGGTAGTTTCCGTAGCTGGTAAAGCTGCAAGACCACAGAGTCTTGCGCACCGCAGCCTTTTGTTGCGATCCCGGCAGCAAGGCTGCCGAGGGGAACCTGAAAATCAGGCTCCAATTAAGTGCATGGGAACAAGCCTACGGGCTGCGCGGACCTTTTCGGCGCGTGAGGCAGAAATTTCCCCTTTTGGCTCAAGCTGCTCTGGCTCAAGTCGGCGCGAGTTTGTTTTGTGAAACGTTTTAGCCTGGGGGCCCTAACGTCTTCTTTGGGACCAGGTTGCAGGCCTCGCGAATCCCAGTTNTCGGCGCGAGTTTGTTTTGTGAAACGTTTTAGCCTGGGGGCCCTAACGTCTTCTTTGGGACCAGGTTGCAGGCCTCGCGAATCCCAGTTGTAGCATTCTCGCCGCCATAGTCCGCAGTCTGACTGGAGGTGGCCCCCACTCCTTGTTGACTGTTGACACTTTACTGTAGCAGGTAGGGTTTCCCATCTGCCAGGATCAGTCTCTGCACTTGAGCCTCGCAGTAGTCCGCCTTGCCCTGCAGGGTTAGGGTCCGAGTGTGATCGCTTAGGTCCCGTNTTTGCTTGGAGACAGACAGCTGAAGTTGTTTCACTGTCAGTGAGAGCCCAACAACGCTGAGCTGCGCCCGCGTTTGGCTCAAGAAAAAGACCGAGTGCTACGCGCTCTGTTTTTCACAACATGCGGCAACTGAATCTGTTCAACATGCGTTTTTCATGCTGTTCTCGTGAAAAATCGTGCCCATGCTGTGATCATGCCGTGAAAACTCATGTGTTTCTATGCGCAGAAAAATCATCCGACCACCAACCGACCGACTGACATGCGACGAAACACTCGCAAGCATTGCGGAAGGATGTTCTGGGACCACCGACTGGGCCTCCAACCCTTCCACAAAGGAAATCCAAATTGATCAAATTGTGCTTAATCTCGTCACTCACTGCGGCTTCAACGCGGCAGGTGCATGCAAAGGTGCTCAGAACTCCTCCTCGTTTCTCAATAGGTCGTGTGGAGAAAATTCACCTCAATCGTCGCGTGGGTGTCGCTTCCCACTTCAACCAGGTCCCCGATGGCAGTCTGGCAGCACCTCGTTAAAAGGCTTGTTGAGCTTTGCCGCTTGCACTTGCTGCTTCTTGTGCGTGGAGAGCAAGGTCTTTTTATTGTTTTGAGAAGTGTGAAAGTAGGACTCCTGTTGTTTGCCCTTAGGCTCTCTTGGCCACTCATCATGTCTGGAGGCGTTCATTTTTTCTATTTTCAAGTCTCGGATGAAAACATTTTGTGCAACTGCGATAGAGTAAGCAAGCAATGGGCACTGACTTGCCTTGAAATGTCGTTGGTTGGTCGGCCAGTGTTCGGCGCAGCCAACAGTCAAGTTGCGTACTTCTTTTGAGGAAACTTTTGCGTGAACTGAGTTTTTCACAGGTTTATTGACAAGCATGAATTGCGGTGGCATGTTTTGGCATGTTTTGGCATGTTGTGGTAGTTTGCGTTGGCATGGGATGAGCTTTGAAGCACTTGACGATGCCTGTGAGCATCCATGAAGAAGTGCGTGTGCTCTGAAGCTTTGCGTGCAGCTGTTACCGCCGACCCTCGCTTCGCTCGTGTCGTGAGGTACAAGGCTGGAGCAGAGGCTGTGAGAGTTTGTGTTTGTTTTGCTGAAGCACAGGAAGTCCTGAGAAGCCGTAGGACGTCTGCATGCGATTCCTCCTTTGTTTAGCAAAGTTGAGACAGAATTCACAAGCGCAAGACTATGCGAGACCTTGCTGAACACTTCCGTGTTTGGCTCAAGCGTGGAGCAAGAAAAGAGTGCAACGGCTCTGCGTTTTCACATGGTAGCGGAGTGCTGAGTGCGTTCTAAGTGAAGCAATGGCCGAAGTGCCCGTCCCTGGGACGACGGCAGAGGAAGAAGAAGCCTTGTTTGGTCCGGGACCTGCCCAAGGGGCGGGACATCCTGGAGGGAACCCGTTCGTGGTTCCTGGGCCTGCNACGAAGATCCTGGGGTGAAATCTACATCCTTTTGTCTTTCCTGGGTTAGGATCTCTGCTGGAACTAGCCCTGATGGAGAAGGTTCCCATGCAGTGAAACTGACATTGGCAGTCATAGTCATAGCGGCCATAGCGAGAAAGACTGGCGAAGTTGAAGAGCCCGTATCCCGATTTGGCATGCCAGTAGGTTTGCAGTTTGTGTCGTGACGATACCGCATGGGTTACCCAATTTGAAGTTTTGCACTCGTGCTCCGGCAGTATTTACTGCTTCAGCTTCAGCCCACCTCGTGTANTGACGATACCGCATGGGTTACCCAATTTGAAGTTTTGCACTCGTGCTCCGGCAGTATTTACTGCTTCAGCTTCAGCCCACCTCGTGTAGTCTAAGCCCACTGCTACTGCGATCTAAGATGCGCATTCTTCACGAAGGATTGGCGAGGCGAAGTATGCTCTACAGTTACAGCAGGCCAGTTGCAACATGCGTGGCAAGATTCTTGCATTNTCTAAGCCCACTGCTACTGCGATCTAAGATGCGCATTCTTCACGAAGGATTGGCGAGGCGAAGTATGCTCTACAGTTACAGCAGGCCAGTTGCAACATGCGTGGCAAGATTCTTGCATTCCTCTGTCGCGACATAGGAGTTTGTCCGTCTCGAAGATGCGCTTGCTTCAAGCCATGTCGTACCATCAAACAACTCGTAGCGAGTCAAGAACTCAAACGTGCGGGGGCAAGAGTCGCTAGGTTGCCAGGTGTGATCAGTTGAGCCAACACTTCTTTCTGTTAAAGCAGCAACTAGAATCACCTCACCTCTCTCCAGCGCTTGAATCTGCTTTAGCCTGTGCTCCTCGCATCGATTTTTCCAAGTCGCGTGGAGTCCCTCTGGGACGGAGAGCGATGTCCTACGATGGCGAGGGAACATCGCTGCGGCCTGAGGCAAAGAACTACAAAGGAATTAGGAAGTCAGAAATCTTCTGAGGAATGAACAGGCAGGGCTAAATCAGGCGCCNAGGGAACATCGCTGCGGCCTGAGGCAAAGAACTACAAAGGAATTAGGAAGTCAGAAATCTTCTGAGGAATGAACAGGCAGGGCTAAATCAGGCGCCCATCACCTCGTTGCAAGTAGCACCTCGAGACCTGCAGTACAGCACGGGGCTAAGATCGGACAATCGTTTCAATCCGCGGATGTTCCAGAAAATGGAAGCCCGAGGTGTTGCCAGTTTGTGACAATATCACATTCAATCGGGCACGACTCACAATACACACTCAAGTGACAGTATTGCGGAGACGTTCTTGCTGTGATTTGGCAGCTGGCCGCTGCGAGCCCTAAGAGGCTTCAGAGAGGGTCATTGGCATACCGGCCGAGCGCAGTAGCTCAGCCAGGACGGCAGCAGCAGAGCGCAGAAGCTCCGCCACTGCCGGCCGAGCGCGAAAGCTCAGCCAGCGAGGGTACCGCCCCGGCCGAGCGCGGTAGCTCAGCCAGGACGGGAGCAGAAGCCAGCCGAGCGTGAAAGCTCAGCCAGCAAACACCAATAAGGGTACCGCTTACCCGAGCGCGGTAGCTCAGATAGGCAGCCAGGACACCACAACTAAAAAAANAGCCAGCAAACACCAATAAGGGTACCGCTTACCCGAGCGCGGTAGCTCAGATAGGCAGCCAGGACACCACAACTAAAAAAAACAACACACAATCACTCGACTCAACCCTGTGCATGCCCCTGGACCGGCCTCCTCCAACACGAAGCTCGTCGCAATCTGCTCGCCAGCAGTAACATATAAAATTTCTGGCGCGAGAGGGAGACTCTGCTGGCGGACGTGACGGTTTCCGTTGGAGCTAGCAGTGAACATTGGCAGTGCCTACGATCATCATCCCCTAGTTTCTGAGCACCATGCTGCGATGGCGGCTGCCCATACGGCACACACCTTGATTCATCTCAAGATATGATCTTCGACTAACTAAACACCAAAGTGGGCAAAGCTGAGTCTGCGGCCGGCATAAAAGAGAGCGCTCGGCCAGCACATAAGACGGNGGACAATGACAGTGACAGTGGGAGCGACCATGCAAGCTTTTTGGAACAAACACAAAACAAACGACCTGGAAATACTGACTTTGAAAACGTTCGAACGAAAACAAATAGCAGGGCCAGCTATATAGAGTACTGTAGCATACTTTGGGATACTTTAGCATGCTAGAGTGTACTTTACTATGTTCTATATCACACTCGAAATAGAGTGGATTAGCGTAAACGACTTAAAGCTAGCCAACATCCACGAACTGCTTCGTATTCTTCAAGGCTTCGTGCTCTTCTACTGGCTACCAGGCTCCACTTCAGATGCGTGTGTGTAACCCGGAGTTGCGTTTTTAAACCGTGATTGTGATGAACCTCAGACTGTCGAGAGACTGTGGTCCCTTCCAAGGCCCGGACGTATTCCGCAGTGAGGCCAAACTCCTCCAACATGACCTGACATCTACGTCGCATTCTGCCGGGACTAGGCACAGGTCCGGTCCATCAACCAGATGCTTGAGAGTTACGGCTACACGGTATAGCAGTATGTAGTCGCGGCCCGAATAATCAATAGTCAAACTGACAAGAAGCGACGTCCTCACCCGAAATTTAAAACCCTGGCCTAGAGCGGTAATTCGGCTCTTGATGGTACCTCTTATGGCAACCCTAAACCCTGAACCATTGAGCCCTTGATGGTACCTCGTATGCCCTAAACCCCTTACAGCCCAAGAGACTCCAAAGGGCACCGAAATGTGTGGAGCCTCGGCCAGAGGCCGCCCTCGCCAGCGCATCTTCACGTTGACGGTTCTGCGCACGAGGAATTGCTGCGCTTTAGGGTTAAAGGTTTTTGAGCTTAGGATTTGATACGGGGCCATAATTTAGATGTGCTCCTATGTGGGTTCTAGAGGTTTTAAGGGTTGGGTCTTTAGGGTTTGAGGGCTTCAGGGGTTGGAAGGTTTAGTGTCTTATGGTTCAGGGTTGGGAAAGAACCGGCTTTCTTCCAGTAATGTAGGAGCCTTATTGGTTAGAATAGGGTTTTGGGGTACATTATACTATGAATACAGCAAGGAACCCCCAAAATAGTATAGGTAATTATCAAGGCCCCTATATAACAGATTGCTGAACCGAGGCTGCGGCTTTGTGGTTTCGTACTCCGCTAGCCTGCAGCGCCCATCTTGGACCTCCAGCACATTGGGAAAGCTTGGTTTTATCGTTTGGACGATTGGGGGTTTTGCGGTTTAGGGCTTGGGGTTCCGATGTTTTGGGTTTCAACGTTTCTAAGACTTCGAGGTTGATATCAACCGCTTAAACCACGATCGTAACCTTATGTAGTACCCCGCTTAGTAGCTTTAATGACCCTTACCCCTGTAGTTACCCTCGATAGCAACCCTTATCGTACACTTCAAGGAGTTGAGTAACTGGCTGGACTGCATTACCCCTGCACTTTCGGGTGCTGCGGATTGCAGGAATAGACTTTAGGGCTGACCTTTTGTAAGGTTTAGGGTTGAGGGCTCAAGAAGGTTTAGGCATTGGGTAGTAAGGGGATATGAACCACCTCTAATTTCAGAGGCTTCGACTCAAGGGTCAGAAGGCAAAGATCTAAGTCTCCGATTGACCACTAGTACTTGCTCAGGTCACAGCATCATGATTCTTCAAACGGTTGCACCCGAGTTTGGAGCGCCCGTACCAAGAAAAAACAAAGGCCAACGACAGCGCATAAGCAAACAGTTTGATCAGGGAGATCACATACGAATCCCCCTTAAACTGAAGCCGTACAAGGGTGGATATCCCTGTAAGCGTTTATGCTGGTCTCATCTTATATCCGCCTCTAAACAAAGAGCGTTTCCGCACCTGAAAGCCGGCAGGAAAGGCCACAGAGATTGGACCGGCATCCCCCATCTGACATCGAGGGGTTTCAGGGTCTTCGTGTCTTAAAGATCCTGGGCCCAAGGGCTGGGTTTCTGAGCCCTAGAGCTCCAGGAAAGTCTCTCACGAGCCCGATGGTCTGTTTTGATAAAAATGATCATAACAATACCCTTTCTGTACTCAAACAGCAGTAGTCCCGATTTTTACGATAACAATACTCATATTGTGTGAATGTCGAACAGTTCCACGACGTGCAGGAACTAGCGAAATCTGAGTTGATCAGCTGCATGTGCGATGGCTCTGCAATGGGCTCTACATTACATCTGAGAAGACCTGTTTTCCGTAAAAGTCGCATATAGCTTCGGCTGCAAATGCAGTTTATCATCACGTGACTTGTGTGAGGCACGCGGACCTAGTAACTAGTATTGGATGCGACCCACCATTGAGCCCAGGTGGCGGCTGCAGCAAAGGCGCCAGGGTATGAGTCACACGGCATGGCATGTAGTTAGTGCTGCCACAAAGTTAGGCCTTTCGGCCATCCAGGAATCCACAAGATCCAGCCACCCCAGTGAACTCTGCAGATCGAAGGTCGGTGACTAACGCCCCTGGAGCCCCGAGATTGCCACCCGCGTTTGTTTTGCTATGATCCTCTGCCCGGGAGATCCCTGCAGGAGGTTCTCGGAAAATTGGAGTTTCAGGACAACGACCCCAGTAACTCCCACGAGAAGGTTCCTTCGCAAATAGACTTAGCTGCCTGCAAACGCGGCTCCCACTGAGCCTTCGAGATTCTGCAGACCAAGATGGCGAAATGTAGCTGTGCTAAGTGAAACCGTGCTGGCCTACAGAATGCAAGATTTCGTGTTTCCGTTGTAGTATTATAGTACAATATACCACCAAAACTCTCTTCTACCCTAAACCCTAAACCCTAAGAAGTCGAAAAAACTCTTGGCCCAAGCGAGCTTTCCACATCGGATCAGTCGGCGAAGACCATGTCCAGTAGCTCCTGCATGGGGCTTTCTCTCTCTTTCTGTCCCTCCCTCCCTCGCGCTCCCTCTCTCTCTCTCTCATTGCTCGCTCGCTCGCTCTCGCCATCTCTCTCTCTGTCTCTCGCTCTCTCTCTCTCTCTCTCTCCCGCTTTTCTTTCTTTCTGCAGGACATAGGGGGTCGTCTGGCGACCCTCAGGCCATCGGCCCGCCCAGGCCCCCACATTGTGCTAGTGCGCGGCTGGCATTGGGGTCTACACTGACTGTTGCAACGTACTACATGGTGGGCTCTGGGTTCTCCTGCAGCAAGCCCCACCCTTTACACTATACCCCCCCCGCATCCCGGCCTCATCACCGGGCTCCTATGGCTACCACTCATCCCTGTGTCTCCAGAACGAACTTGGGGCTTGCTCTCTCTCTCTCTCGCTCTCTCTTTCCCTCGCCAGGGCTATGGTGCAGGGGCTTTACCCCCTACGCCGCGCGCTCGTGCGCCCCCAACATTTGCGGAGGACAATGGGTTTCATGCAACCTGCCTAAAAAAGAAGCTGCATCCCTCGGCAACCGGATGTAAAAAACACCCAATGCGACAAAAGTAGCAGATAAACTAGTCCGGAGCCTGTATTGCTGATCGCAGGATATTCCTCGATCTCGTGGTTTATGGTCTGCGAGTTCTTTCTGCCATACTTTACTTTCTCTCTCTCTCTCTCTCGCTGTATTTATGTGTATGTAATATAATAGAATATAAAGTTCATGATACAAGTATAATGCATTGAACGTCAAACATAGAATGTTCAGTACTTAACATTCAAGAGTCAGTTTTCAGTATTGAATATTAAAGAACAAATAACTATTGAATATTGAATATTGCATCGTACGTGTGTATATATATATATATACACATACATTTATTTGTGTATGTATATATATGGATATTGTATGTTTCTGTCTCAGAAGAGAAGCTTTTTTGGGCCTTGCCCTTACGGATTTAGATCTACAACGCTCTGTTGGACTGAGAATGATGGCAACTTCGGTGACCGTCGGGTCAGCCCTTCTCCAACTCTGACGACCTGTCCTCTGGAGTGCGATTTGTGAAGTAGTCGCTGTCCAGATGAACACCTTCTGCCTGCACCGAACCGCGAGCTTTGTGCTTAACGACGCTTGCTTCTTGCGTCCTGCAGCGGGAAGCCCTCAACCAGAACAAAATGCCGGGCAGTGGCTTTGCACCTCACAAAGCTGCAGCACCTTCTCTCGCACCTCGCGCGGGGATCCACCATGCGAATACATGGGAGGCTAAAGTTCTGCCTACACTGCTTCTTTCTCTGCGCCAGGGAGCAATGGAGTCTGAACCGGAGATGGGGCCTCGCAATTTCTGCGATAGGGCCGTCTCCTTCTTCGAAAAGAGCGAGATGGTAGCCCGACGTGAATCGAAGACTGAATCACAAGCTGGCAACCGGACCGCTCCTTTCTATTCTGGCTTCCTAGACCTATTGGGTTTGCATCTCAGCAGTAGTGGCCTTTCTGTACTACAACTGTTATGGTCTGCGATGCCCTTTGTCTTGCCGGGGGGAATACCTGCACGAGTTGTTGCACGGGACTGGAAAACAACTCAAAATGACCTGTAACTTCTGATACAGCTGCTCTTGCAAACCCAGTGCTAATGGCCTCTAGGGACCTTTGCTGCAACGACTACGTAGCTCTTGTTGGCTCGGTCATGTGGCTCCTGGGACGCTCATGGCCTCTGGCCGGGTGAAGATCACTACTGGAAGGGGCATAGATAAGCAGAACAGGGCTTAAGCTCTGTTGCAGTTTCAGCCTGTAGGGACTATAAGGGAACACTGATACTATTGTCAATTATTCTGAGCCTATATCATGTAGTTGCAATGGCAAGGTTTGGGCAATTTCTTATGGCAGCCCAACGCAACTGCAATCGGACGGTGTGTTCAGCTTCGATGGTGACCATACCGTCTGCAAATCTCCCCCAAGCTGAGGCCGCAGGCGAGTTTCTAGTCGCAACCCTGCCCTTTGTTCGGGGATTTGTGCTCCACAAGTCAGGGACTGATACCAAAAGTACATTCTTAGCAAGAGATGATGAGCGCCACGGTCTGGAGTGATGCCTGCCCGGACCAGAGGTCCAGCAGCTGCATCGGTGCTGCAAATGGAGAGCAATCGGCCAGCAATATCTCTGACAGATGTTCGAAATAGCACTGGCAGGGTGATGATTGTAAAACAGTAGCAGTCGACCCGGTATAAACAACTTGGACACCTCTTTATTCATGGTCCTACAGCGCAACTACTGTACCACCTCGCATCACGAAGCTTTGCCAAGCTCCACCTGCTCTTACCAAGCAGCCGCTCCCCGTAGTCGTAACAAGGATGCACACATGCGCTCTCATCTGCAGAGAAGTGCAGTTCTCTTCCATTCCATTCCGCTTCCTCAGGATGTCAGAGGAACCTCAAGTCTGGCCATATACCGGACCTCGGCCAAACAGAGTCTGCTAAGATCCGGGTCCCTAAAGCCATGCACTGGGCATTGGCACGCTGCAGCTCTTGGAGGGTCAGGGTGCCCTGGTGGTATCGGGTCTTACACTTTTGTTGAGAACTTTGCCAAGTCTGCCTGGGCCCATCCCAACCCTCGAGGCGACTTCCCAAGACTTCCGCTTCTACGCAGCCGGACGGTAGTCCCGAAGTTCCGAAACCCCGGAAGTTTACCGTTAGGACAGCTCCAAAGTTCGGCGAATCCCTTGAGGCCGAGGACGTCCAGAGTCTCGCCTGAGGCTGACATGGCAGCGCAGTCAGGCGTCTGATCGGTGGGAATGACCCAAAACCTGGCAAAAGTGGCTTGAGTGTACGTGACTAGAGAAAGGGTAAGATTTTCAAATGGCGAGTCACCCAAGATGCTAGGGATCTGACCGACATGAGAGAAGGTAAGTGCAGAACTCTGCACAGAGAAGGAAACGAGATTGGTTGTAGTAAACCAAACAGGGGGAAACTGGGAGGGGCTGTGTTCTTCGAGCTACCTCAGCAACTAAGAGGGGTGGCAGCTGATTGTAGCGAAAAATTCACAAAGCGAGCAGGAGCAGTCGTAGTCCTCTCTAAGAAGAACACCATCACTAACAGCGATCAGCCGGTAGTGCTTTTGAATTTGGGCTCGGGTCAACTTCGGAGTTTTCCAAGGGTCCGTGGACCTAATCGGCCTCTAGGTGTTCACCGCGGCTTTGGGGACCGTGGAGACAGGAAAATGTAGGGGCCTTCATAACTAGAAAAGCACTTTTGGGTATATTTTGCTATGCTAACTCCCTATCTATCTATCTATCCATCTACTTATATATATATATATGTATATGTATATGTATATATATATACATACGTAATACATTCACTCTTTCACTCTTTCGGGCACAGGGTCTATTCGACGCAGCCCTTTGGCTTGCAAAAACTAATTAGGAGGGTGAAACAGAGCAGCAGGGTGGCTGTCCGGCCCGTTCCACAGCCAGAGCTCGCCTGGGGACCCAGAGGAGGAGACACCCGGAACACAGGACAGGCAGTGGGAGAGGAAACGAGCCTCATTGCTCAACTCCAAAGCAGCGAAGAGGCCGCGCTGCCACATGCGGAGTGTCAGCCGAACAAGGTCACAAGCAAGTTTGAACCCATCGAGACAGCCATCAAAATCACGCATGGACCGGGCCCCTGTGACAAGGGAGGCCAACCACAGAAATGCAAGCTCCGCACTCGTCCGGCAGTTCGTCAAGGAAATCAACCGAATGGCCCGCAGCGAGACGGGAGAGCGAGTCCGCATTGGGATAATGCAGTAAACCACCCCAAGCGGTTGGAGGGGCACCGATACACAGGAGGACAGTCCATGGTTCCACGACCGGGAGGGCAACGTCCGACAAGGACAACATTGCAAGTATGGTGTGCTTTGAGCGAAGGTGTTCACCTGGACATTACGACACCTTGGGCCGGGTCAGGTACCAGCCATTGGGCAATGTCAGAGTGACATATCCAGTCACCGGAGCCTCCAGACACGCTGTCCCGCCAAACCTCAGCAGTGAGGCGGAGTCGCCGTAGAGGCAAGCAAACACATGAGAAGGCTAGTCGAATCCTGTCCCAGAGCACGTCGGCAGGCAGGTCAGAAGGACAACCGTCAAACCCGAGCAAATCCAGGCAATCAAGCACCTCCGCGGAGGGCCGCTGGATTTCATCAGCAACGAAAAGGGCGGTGTCCGGCATGGCGGGTCCTTCGGCCTGCAGTGGCGGTGCACACGCTAGGCCCTGCTCAATCGCCCGGCGGTTACCTTGCCCCGGTTCGGGTGTAGACCAGCACTCTTGTGTGAGCAAGGGCTGGCGGCATTTCCAAGAGTGCTTCAGGTGCCGACAAAGCTGCACCGGTGTTGGGTAGTGCCGACGGCACGTCGGGCATTGCGAGCCGGTGGCAAGGCACCTCGTCAACTCGCCCATGCGTTTTGAATGCATGAACCGACCACGCCCGGTAGTCCGCAAAATGCAACTTGCAGACCGCACAGACCTCACAATCGACCTCGTCGACTAAGAAGCCCTGAGGAATACGCGCTCCTGCGTAGCGCAGCTGGCGTAGCAAAAGGCCGGCATATGTTGCTGAGCCGCAGCTTGCCACATGTTGCGGCGGAGGGCTTTGGCCTGTGCCTTGCGGATGCGGCTTTTCCAACGGCCCGGGTGACATTGGTCCACACTTTCCAAGCCGCGGAGTGGCAGTGGTGTACGTCTCCAGCATCCGTGAGTTCCCAGAGCCACCTAACAGACTCGTCCAGCTGCCGCAGCCAGGATCGCTCCCACTGGGCGAGTGCCCAAATCTCCGGGACGGCTAACCGAACACACGACAACACATAGCGAAGACGGGCAAGGTGGAGGTAGGTGCGCACATCAAGTAGGCCCGCAAGCGCCAAAACCTGCGCAATGCCTAAGTGCCACGCTTGCTCACAAGAGTAGGCTGGCCTGAGCATCTGGGAGGCCATCTGTCGCAAGGTGTTGGTCAAGGAATCAAGCTGACGGGTCGGCACCTCCGACCAAGTACCGGCACCGTAGAAGAGCACCGTCGCAACGAGAGAATCGAATAACAGCTGCTTGTCCGCAACAGGGACGAGCGGGGATCCGAAGAGCTTACGTTTGCGGCGGTTAAAGGCATCCCACGCCTGGGCAATCCGAAATCGCACTTCCCTGCCCAGTCCACCGTCGTGCTGGACGATGCCGCCTAGGTGCCGGTAGGTCGGTACCAACCGCAACCGGGCCCCAGGATGGAGCCTACAATCAAGGGGCAGTCTGCCAGCCAGGTCGCCAAAAAGGCTCTTGCGAACAGTGCGCGAATACGTAATACATAGATACATTTAGGAAGCCCAAAGAAAAGAATTATGCTGATTATTCAGGCTCCTGTATTACAGGATTCTAGCCTTCGGACCTGAAGGTGGCGGCTGACCGATCAGACTTCGAGATAGTACGCAGAAGCCTCGAGGCCATATGCCCCTCAATCCCCAAGCCACGAGACACTTAATCCGTTCCGAGCAAAACACCAAGAACCCGGAGTTAAGATCTTGAAACCGGGAGATGACTACATTACACCATGTGGACCGAGCACAGAAAGGTCGGGCTAACACCGAACCAAATCACAATGACCGCTACTGTGGCCCTCACATCTGCCAGCTGTAACTTCTGAAGTTCATCCCGTAATATTTCTCTCTGCCGTTTAGATCAAGCCAAGGTGAGTCTGAGTTTCCCGAGAGCAGACTATCAAGACTCGTAATGCCTACCTCGCCCCCGGGGCCTTCTGCCCTTCAAGTCTGAGATGGCCTTCCCCCACTTGGGGTTTAGAGAGCCGTCCTGGAGGCAAGACTTCCTCGGGTCTTAGCCTCATACTGCTGTTCGCTGGCCGTTTGGGGTTTGGGGTTGAGAGCTACTGCCGTGGGTAGACTCATGGCAATTAAACTATGAGGGAGAGATCCGCACTCAGCGCAAGCCGTGTCCTGAAGCGCCTTCTCAGCGCGCACTTCCATGAGTGCCAGGATGTCCTCATCCGGGCGCCAAAGATTTGGACAACAATCACTGTTATCGCTATCTCATGCTGACGACTCGTATGATGCTGGCTATTGTGTTATTGCTACTATTGCTCTTACTATTACCACGACAAATATTTTCATACATGTTATCAATATTGTTTACTGTTACTGTTATTATTGTTGGTATTTCAATTGTTCATATGACTTATTATTCTTATTGCTACTATTGTCCTTAGTAGGAATATTAGATACTAAAATGGACCTTATCATCCTGAGAGTTGCCAGCCTCATGGACTATGGATGCTATTCTCTTCTGCAGCCTCGACTGGAACTTGATACTAGCTAGCACCAGTGCACTCCGTGCGCTGGTGCTAGCAACTGCAGGTTACCACAGAAACATGACAGAAATGACACGACGAGGGCAAACTTGCCCCTCAAAAGCGGCAAATGACAGTACAGTGTCGTTGGTTTAGTTAGATACGACGATCCGAACTCACCGGCACTGGCCGTTTGCAGAGAGTCTTGTTTGAAGTTCTGGCGCTTTGATCACCGAACGTCTATAAAACATGGGACAGGCCGTAAGATCGACTGCCGACTGCCACCAACGAAATGCTCCAAAACGGACGAATTCCTGGACATGCCGAGTCGGGCCTTGAGAGACATGTCGCCTCGGATTTCCTGGCAGGCGCAGTGGAGGCTCACGAAGAACGGTGAACTTGGACCTTCTTCCCCATGCAATGTCGAGATCGCCCCTCTTGCACTGAACGCGCGGCAGGTTATGTACACATGTATCCCAACGTAATATGAGCTGCGCCACCAGACTTGTGCAAGTCGACAGCAAAATCATGAGGAAACTCCTAAATGCACCAAGCTCACCCTAGTAGCTCACTAGCTCACCTCTCTCAACACTTCGAAAGCAGCACAGACAAAAAACGAAGGCCTGGCCTGGCCAGAGGAGCTGGGCATCTTGCCGGTCTCCTTGGCCTTTTTCCACTCACCGAGGTACCTGAAACGGTTTTTGGCTTCGCGGTGTCTGTCGGAGCGGAGTTTCTGCTGTCGGTCTTCGCAGAGAGAGTCTTCCTCCAAGCTGCGGTGTTTTTTTCGGTATGCCGGCTCGGAAGGTGCATCTTGGCATGTGAGGCTGTCACGGTCGTATGCTGCAGGGCTCGTCGACCCAAATTCCGGGCTAAAGAAGCAATACCCGGGCTCATTGGCTGACAGTTCAGTTAAGGCAGTCCTATCCATCATCGCATCTTCTTTATCGTCATCAGCATCATGCGACACTGTGCTGGCACCGTGGTCGGCATCGCCGTTGGCAATCAGCAACTCGCATCCACGTCGGTGTCGACATTTGCGAAGTCTCTTTCCTTCACGACCGCAGCCTTCAAGGCTCCAAAACACCGTCTGAAGGGGCACTTCATCTTCTGTGCCTGTGGGATCTGCGCTGAACCCATGATCTTCTTCATGGCGTCTCCCTGGCTCGAAGCTGCGTGGAAGGGGGCGGCGGCCAGGCAGAAAAAACCCCAAAGCATTAGACTTTAGACCCTTATAGTCTTTTTCGGGCTGGCTGACACCTTGCAGCCCGATCTTTCTGTCAACTCTTGTCGTCTCATTCCCTTCTAGTCTCCCTAATCCCTGCTGCTCCTGCGGAAGGTCCCCCCTCAACAAAAATCTCACCAAAAATGGCCCAAAGCTCGCAGGCAGCCTGCGCGTCCGTCAGTGGTGGCAGCAAGGATACGTCCACCGAAACAGGCGGAGGGTAGATCTGGCAGGAGACGGGCACTCGCATCTCCTTGTTCTCCTGGCTTCAGGGTCTGAACAGACTCTGTGTCCATGCAGAGGCTGTCGCACAAGCTTCGTAGTCCATCAGTGGTCGGTACTATGGCTTCAAGGATCGGGTGTGCGACAGTGTCAAAGCGTCTGCGGAAAGCGATGAACTTTGTATATAGTTTGGTGAAGGTTCCACTTCTCGGGCTACAGTCGGATATGGTTGTTCCAATGGTGCTTAGTTTTCTCAATATGATCTTCGCTGCCGCTTTAGTGGCGAGTCCTATAATGAAGCCTAACCCTACAGTAGTACTGTAGTCTGTAGTACTAGTATGTACTATTGCTATTTCTCAATCCTACATCTGACGAACCCTAAATGTAGGATATTTGGTATAAGGATAAGGTACCCGTGTAAACCTCCCGTAGAAAGCCTAAACCCAACAGCCCCATAATATGAATCCCTGAATTTCGAAGTCCTTTCTGAAGCGCCCATCCTTAAAGCTCCGAGAAGAGGAGCAAACCCTAAAACCCTAGAAACCCTAGATATCTTAAAACCACGAAACCCTGAAACCCTGAAGCCTTAAACTAAAACCTTAAACTCCTAAACCCTAGACCCTAAACTCCTAAACCCTAACCCTGAACCCGCAAACCTGAAGAGCGGATCCTCGTCCACGACTTTTTTCCAGCCGAGGACGAAACTCCAGGTTCGAAGCCTGAATCTTTAAGATATCTTGGAGGATCAGGGGGCATAGTAACTTAGTTTAGGGCCCCTTTAGAAGGGATCTATAGGGATGACTATAAGAGTGTGGGGCTTAAGATATCTTGGAGGATTAGGGGACTTAGTGAGTAAGGTTATAAGTGCCCTAATTAAGGCTATAAGACTTGTATGTACAGTTGCCTTATTTATTAGATGTTACGTCCCATGATCTGCTAAGTAGGGGCCTACATAGTTGGAATAGGGTTCTGCTAAAGGGGTGTACAAAAGTTTAGGGTTCTGCACAAGGGGTGTGAAAGGGCTTAGTGTTCCTTAAAAGTGGTACATAAGGGCTTAGGGTTCAGGGAAAGCATAGTACGTAGTGTCGGTTTCAGTGTACTAATTGGGGCCTTCATAATTAGAGGGCGTTGATGTATGTAACTCTGAAGTCACAACACGGAACCCTATATTACGAATAACATTGGCGATTTCCGCACTCAAATTTTCGGTCACGTTGAGCCAGGATGCTCGTGCTGCCACTACATAATGATGAACAACCTTGTACTATAGTAGTAATAAGAATGATCATAGTAACCATCATAATCCTGATAACAAAATGTTTTAGTAACAATGATAGTGGCAGTAACATAATAATCACAGTATGTAGTGAGAACAATAATAGTTGTAAGATTAGCTATAATAGTAGTAATAACTACTACTAGTAGCTAGCACTAATACCTGCGTGCAGCATGTCAATGCAGTGTTGTCGGCGACAGGCATCGCTGATCGTCGCCGCAGTGCGTGCCACTTCGAGTCGTATCAGTGCCAGCTTCCACATGCAAATGTGCAATCTCCAAGCGACCACTCTTCGAAGCGAACATTACGGCGATCATGCCGCATTCGCCCGGCAAGCTTTATCAGCAGCAGCTTCCACTAGCAAACGTGCAACCTGCAGGTGACCAAACTCAGATGCGAGCATTAAGGCCGTCTGGCCGTCATGGCACCGGCAATTTGTCTCAGCACGAGCTTTTGCCAGCAAACGCGCAACCTGCAAGTGACCTGCTCGAGATGCGAGCATTAGGGCTGTCATTCCAGACCGGCCTTTGCAATCCTTGTCGGCACCAGCTTCCACAAGCAAACGGGCAATCTCTAATTGACCACTCCTGGATGCGAGCATTAGGGCTGTCTTGCCACTGTGCAGGTCCATGACATCTTTATCAGCACCAGCTTGCACAGGCAGACGTGCCACTTCCAAGTGACTGTTCTCAGCTGCGAGAATTAGGGCCGTCTTGCCGTTTTCGTCCACGCTGTCTTTCTCAGCACCAGCTTCCAGGAAACGGACAATCTCCAGGTGACCACTCTGAGCTGCAAGCATTACGGCAGTCCGGCCAAAAGCTCCACAATCTTTATCAGCACCATCTTCCACTAGCAACTTTGCCACTTCCGTATGACCACCTTTAGACGCGAGCATCAGGGCTGTCATGCCGGACCGGTCTTTGCAATCTTTGTCGGCACCAGCTTCTACCAGCAAACGTGCAGTCTCCAAGTGGCCACTCCTGGATGCGAGCATCATGGCTGTCTTACCGTCATCGTCCGTGCTGTTTGTGTCAGCACCAGCTTCCACCAGCAAACGCGCAACCTGCAAGTGACCGCTCCCAAATGCGAGCATTAGGCCCGTCGTGCCCCTGCGCAGGTCCATGACATCTTTATCAGCACCAGCTTCCACCAGCAGACGTGCCACTTCCAACTGACCATGCTCAGCTGCGAGCATTATGGCAGTCTTGCCATTTTCGGCTATGCTGTCTTTCTCAGCACCAGCTTCCACCAGCAAACGGGCAATCTCCAAACGACCACGCTGGGATGCGAGCATCAGGGCTGTCATGCCGGACTGGTCTTTGCCATCCTTGTCGGCGCCAGCTTCCACAAGCAAACGCGCAATCTCCAAGTGGCCACTCCTGGATGCGAGCAATAGGGCGGTCTTGCTGTCATTCGCCCAGAAATCTTTATCGCCTGATCGGTCTTTACAATCCTTGCCGGCACCAGCTTCCAACAGCAAACGCGCAACCTGCAGGTGGCCGAACTCAGATGCGAGCATTAGGGCTGTCATGCCGGACCGGGCTTTGCAATCCTTGTCGGCACCAGCTTCCACAAGCAAACGGGCAATCTCTAAGTGACCACTCTGAGATGCGAGCATCAGGGCTGTCTTGCCGTCATCGTCCACACTGTTTCTATCAGCACCAGCTTCCACCAGTAAACGTGCAACTCCCAAGTGACCATTCTCAGATGCCAGAATTAAGGCTTTCCCGCCGAAACCATCTGAACCTTTCTCAGCACCAGCTTCCATAAGCAAAGACGCGACTTCTACGTGGCCATTCTCGGATGCGAGCATTAATGCTGACATGCCGTCATCGTCCACGCTGTTTGTGTCAGCACTAGCTTCCACCAGCAAACGTGCCACCTGTAAGTGACCATTTTTTGCTGCGAGCATTATCGCCGTCTTGCCGTCTGCATCCTCACTGTTTGCATCAGCACCAGCTTCCACTAGCAAACGTGCCACTTCCAAGTGACCCTTCTCAGACGCGAGCATTAGGGCTGTCTTGCCATGCAGCTCTATGCCATCGTTATCATCTTTGGCACCAGCTTCCAGCAAACATCGGACCATGGCAATGTGATTCTCTGCAGCAGCAGTCGCCAGATCTCTTGCAGCAGCAGCTTGTAACAATGGCGACAGGCTGGAAACGGTCAACAGCAGCAATTGCAAATCCATATCTCCATCCAGCCTGGCATCGTCAGTTAAGAGCGTGTCGCCATGCAGAAGTTGCTGCACATACACTGGGAATCCACACAAAACACACAAGTGCTTCTTCACAGCACCTGCATCCGTGAATTCTTCTGCACTTATTGCGGCCAACTCTTGCCCGGAAGGTCTCCAAACACGAAGCATTGCTGAAGAAGGCGCCGACTGGCACTCCGACAGTCCCTCGTCCCGGACTCGGAGCCTTTTGACCCCGAGACTCAAAGCCTCAACCCTACACCCTGACCCCTAGCTCGTCTCGGCAGTTGCTGACTACGTTCTGTAACCTGTAATTTATGGCAAACATGTGTTATGCAGCTTATGCATGATGTTTCCAGAGGCTTCGGCGACTACGTCTAATGAGTCAGCCTTGCTTATAGTGCCTATTCAAAACGCAGTCCGATGTAGCACATGACCTAAACCGCTGTGGCCGGCAATGGAACAGCTGGCAATCGAAGTGGCTGCGACTAGCAACCAGTAGCTGTTTCCCTCTTTCCCTCAACCCTAAAGCCGACAGCGGAATCCCAACATCCTTCCGCAACATCATGCCTCTGTGGTAGAAACTCCCGACAACATGTGCAAAAAAGTATGCGGGGGGGGGGGGAGGGAACTGTCTGTGAACTAAGCTTCAGGGCACCTGCTGCTCACATTGTCTGGAAGTGTCTCAGCTCCTATTCGTTCGAACAGCTGACGACTCACGGTTGCCTAGTTGCTGAATTCCCCCTTCCCAGATAATGGTAGGCTTCCTGAAGCCCAAGCAAAAAGAAGGTTAGCTGATCGGCTGCCCAGGTCATGTTCAGGAGCCCTACATGGGTAAAAGGTTTAGCGTGGATCCTCTCATTTTTGGAACTAGGTCTCTAGGCCCAGAACCACCAAAGAAGAAGGGTGGGAGGCCGGTGTTATTACCACCATTCTTACTCTATTCTTACCACTGTTCCTGTGGTTTCCATTCTTTCTATATTCACTTTTAAGCCCTATACCCTAAACCCATAAACACCTAAACCCTAAACCCCAAAACCCTAAACCCATAAGACCCCAAACCCCTAAAACCCCAAAACCCCTAAACTCCGAAGGTCCCGACTGGAGCTTGTGCTCTGAGGCCAGCCATCCTTTGAAGGCCTTCGGGGTACTGGCTTTTATGGCTCTTTCTCCATATCTCATACCATAAAAAAGGGACCCTAAAGGGGATCCTGAAGCTACAGCATTTGTTATCTATATCAATACCTACATGTGCCTTTTGTATATCTGTATCTCCATCTCTATACCTTTATCTACACCTATCTACATCTATATCTGTGCCGCTACCTATCTGTCTGTCTATCTATCTATGTGCACAGGTTTGAGTGTCTAGGCTATGGCATCACGGGATATAGGCTCTTCTGAGCGTTGCTTGAGGACTTTGTAGGGCTTTACATCGCAGGGCCATATTGTTTTGATTGGACGATCCTTTTGCTCATGCTGTTCATGGCCTTCTTACTAAGTCCCCTGCTCCTTCCGGTAGAGCAACCGCTACGAACCCTACCTAACCTCTTTTCGCAACAGCAGTGAGACTAGGAATGCCAATCGCGTGATCATGACAACCAAGATATTGATGTTTGGCCCATGGGTGACAATGCTGCCTTTGTGTTCTGTTCAGGTCATGGGCAGGGCAGCCCTGCCATGCTGCGTTGGAAGGCAAACCAATCTGGTGAACAAGAAGTTTCACGCAAATCTTAGATACGTCGTGATCTTCTTCACCAATGCTTCGACTGGTGAACCTTCGGAGATGGAGGCAGTTTGCGAATGGAAGATCCTGCCTCTAAAGTCATAGTGCCGGTGGGCACCACGATTTTATCCTGAGCTGCAAGGAGACTTGAGAAGCTCAGGGATTCTAGGTACCGGGAGGCAGTTGGGTGCTCGGGGTATACGACCTCCGTTGAAGAGGCTGACAGCAAATTCATTTACGGGGTGTCCTACCGCCAGTGCCTTCGAAATGCGCTTGGCTGGCAGCATTTCTCTGAGCTGCCGCCGGGAGGCCCATACACTGTGCTTCTCGGGATAGGAGGCGTAAGCCTCTTCCACGACATACTCAGCCTGGCGGCGAAGCGGAAATGCACAGACTGTGGACAGCCTGCCAAGCAGCGCTCTGTTGAACCGGGCCAAAGCCGAAGCCCGTAGGTGCTCACTACACAAGATGCAATCCGAGAAAACCATGTCCGGCATAAACTGCAGGCAGCTTCAGGAGCAGGATTGGAAGAAGAAATGTCGCAATCCGAATTCCCCAGGGCTCCTCGCCCAAGATCCTACACATCCTAAGCCTAAGCACTGCTGGCCTTGATCTTGCCGGCCGAATCGAAAGCATCCGGTGGGAGATCTTCTGCCTTGGCCGCAGAACAGGTGACAACAACAAATTGGCCTTGGGAAACAGGGTTAGTGCTAATGTGCTCATGTTTACACTGCTGGGTTGCTACGCAGGTTGTTGGCTTGCTGTTATGTTACAGCTGATTACTATGCCTGTTCTTCCGAGCTTTTCTGCCCACCATTACAACCCTCAACGAAAAACTTAAAGGGTCCAGGATCAACAACGGACGAGGCCCCCAGGTCGCTATCACGCTAAACCGATACCCTAGCCCTAAGCCCGAAATTCCCAAACCCTATAAACCCTCAGCCTTAAACCGACGCCGGTAGAGTCGCCGAGCACCCTGCCCGCGGCACCTTCTTCTCCACGCCCGAAGCAAAGGTCTTTGGCTCCTGAAGCGGCCCAGTAGTTGCTTAAGATTAATCATAATAAGGACTTATTACGGCTGAGGGTTTAAGGAAGGATAGTCCCCCCCCCCCCCCCCCCTCCCCCCCCAACAAATTTTGAAGTATTGTTGTTGGGCTCTTGGACAACTCCTAAGTCTTTGCTGCCAATTTACTGTTTTTGCTGTTGTCACTTACTGTTGCCATGATTCTTGCGACGGCTAACTTACAAAATCTTTCTAGTCACTCGCTGAATTCATTCATTCAGCAACTCAGGGCCTAGGCAACGATCATCTCAAAGTCCTGTATCACTGGCAGAGAGCGGGTCCTGGGCTTCAAAAGAGGTGTAGGTGTTGACGGCGAGACCAACCTCCCAGTCAAAAGCGCAGAACAAACTATCACCTGGATGTTGACCTCTGTTTCTCCTTCTTTCTACGGGTCATCTGCCCCTTGTGGTTCCATCACTGCTGCCCTGTCCTATGTTCCTTGGACTACTTTGCACCGTAGCGTTATCGGCTTGTGCAAGATGCTTATAGCTCTCATGCACCCTGTGCCGTTACCACCGCTTGGATCAACTGAAGGCTGCAGATGCCGTCAGATTGCTTCTGTTGCAGCCGGACGATCATGCATATTTCCGAACAAACGTCGGAACCAACACCCACAGGCAGAAAGACGCATCTCCCAGTGAACCGGTCACGGCAGAACAGCCACTCCATGCAAGTCCGATGATCTTATCTTCGTCCCGGCTCACCTGCCGGGTGCGGAAGCCCTCTGTGCCCTTGCCCAAGAGGAGCTTGAAAAGCTCAAGCATGACCTTGGCTTGCTTCTGGATGCTATCTATATGGTTTCTGGGCCTCAAAACCAAGCAAAGGAAAGGGCCGGGCTGAACAAGTGTGAAACATCTGCAAGGCTGCAAGACTTAACCGACAGCAACACAGCAACGGCATGCCACATAGAACCTGCTGGTTCTTCGCTAACCACCCGAGATGTACTTGAGTATCCCCCTTTCTGCTAGCTGCAAAATACCGAAGCAGCAGAATGCCTTTAACTATGCCCAGCCTTCGGCCCAAGACCCCGAGCCTGCAGTCTCAAGCACCCTGCACCCGCTCAAAGAATCCCGCTGATCCGACTACTATTACTACTACTCCTACCACTACCACTACCACTACCACTACCACTACCACTACTACTACTACTACTACTCCTACTGCTACTGCTACTCCTGAAACTGCTACTGCTACTGCTCCTTCTACTGCTACTGCTACTACTACCCCTAAACGCTAAATCTTTTTTCTTCAAGCTCCTTTTCTCTTCGTGCGCCTTTTGCAGCTCCCGTGCACAGGCGCGCCGCTTCCTTCGCTCGGCTTGGAGCCGGGCCTCTGCCTCGGCAATGCCCTGCGCGGCGGGGAGGATCCGGGGACTGTCAAGTGCCACGAACCAAAAATATGTGAACATATATATATATATACAAATGTTGTCTATTTGTATACGTATGTATACACATATATATATATATATATTTATACATGTAAATTATCCTATCGGACGGTAGCAGTTGATACTCGGTGCTCTGCCACTCATACTGTTAACTTTCGATCGATCGAGCCAGCTATGAGCACGTGATGGGTTATTGGTGTTCGTGGTAACGTTGCGAAGCAGTAGCAGTAGCAGTAGCAGTCGCAGCAGCAGCAGCAGGAGCAGGAGCAGGAGCAGGAGCAGGAGCAGGAGCAGGAGCAGGAGTAGGAGTAGGAGTAGGAGTAGGAGCAGGAGTAGTAGTAGTAGTAGTAGTAGTAGTACTAGTAGTAGCAGTAGTAGTAGTAGTAGTCGTAGTAGGCGCCCCCCCCCTACCAACCACCCCCCACCACATACTCCTCTAACACACATCCGCTTTACTCGGTATTTACAGTACTTTCGTCATGTCGGAACATCTTATGAGGCTTAAAACGCACGCCTGGGTTTTTGAAAAATCCAGNTGCGCTTCAGGTTTTGGGAGTGTTTAAACCTTCTTGGCAGCACCTGCGTGTTCCACGGTATTTACAGTGTTTTCGTACTATCCGACCACCTGTGGTTTGGCAGTTTCTTCCCCGTCGAAGCCGCAACTCCAGTTGCTGTCGCAGTTTTGGGGCTTGAGCCTCTGCAACTTCACCGGTTGTGACAGTGACAGCTGACGCAAATGAGCCTCGGGAACTTATGCAACTGTCACAGATAGGGAGCCTCAGCCCCTGCATCTGTGACAGTTAAGGCAAGTGAGCATCGGCAACTTCTGCAGCTGTCACAGACAGGGGGGCCTGAGCCCCTGCATCTTCTGCAGATATAATTTTCGTTGATGATGACGATGACGATGGGTTGAGGCGCCAGGTGGTTGGTAGGGGGGGGGGGGGCTAGTAGTAGTAGTAGTAGTACCAAGCCCTAATTCTAGGGCACAAGGCAGAAGCCAAAATAAGACATGTAGGGGGCTACGTTTCTGATCTTGGTGGTTTCCAAGCCTAAAGCCTAGGACACAGGACACTAAAGTGCAAAAGAACAGTGTCGTGGGGGTGTCTGTCCAGGCTACTGGATAAAGCGTTTGACTCAGTACCTAGACTTGGGCTCGAGCCCTGGCTAAGAACTGATCAAGAAAGGAAGGGTTCCCAACGATTCGGGAGCTGGGACATGCGGAAATGTGAAACCACAACGAAGTTAAGAAATTAAGGGTACCCAGCGCTGGGAGCTGGCATTTCTTATCCAGCAGATGCACTGTAGTAGTAGTCGTCGTAGTAGTAGCGGTACCGTCCTGCTACTACTGCTACTAGTAGTGCTGGCTACTGCTACTGCTGCTACTACTACTACTACTACTACGACGACGAAGACGACGACAAGTACTGCTACCGTTGCTCCCACTCTTGCTACTGCTGGTGCTAAAGCAGTTTGCAGCAATAGTAGCGCTGTATCAACAGGCCACCAACAGCTGCAGACGTGCCCTGGTCGTAAACTTGGGACCGCATTTGCCGTAGACTCTACCAAGAAGATCATACAGAAGGATCGTGGGCAACATCTGCAAACGATCATCAATGCAATCATGCGCAGTGTGTAGGCCTGGCCTGGCGCAGGTGTTGCAGAGCATCCTGCGAGCTTTGCAGCTGCTGCTGCATGGAGCTCCGCAGCTTGCTGTGTGACTCGTGCACAGCACCAGCCAGCGGCTGCCGCGAGTCCCAGTTTCCACCGGAGTTCAGTGGCTGGGCCTTCAAGGACAGATAGTATCATGGATTCAGACACACACACACACTCTGCGAGCCTTCGAAGCCAGACAGAAGAATTCTTAAGCAATAACGTGACAAGTTTGAAGGGGTCGTCGACCCCGCATCCTCACTCTGGGCCTCGAGAAATTTCTGGAGCTCGTGCATCTCAGACTCCAGGCGGCGGTTTTCTGCAACCAAGCGTTCGGAAAGGGCTGTGCAGTCCGGGGCGTGCGTGGAAGAGACCAAACTCTGTGCAGCATGCAGCAATGAGTCATGGTGCTTCTTCGCCATCGATGGAGGGTTCAGGTTGAATGGCTCCTGCGTGGGCCCATGGATTTCAGGTGGGCGGGTGGCAGCCGGCGAGGTCCAGTATGCCTGCATGGGCTTCCGCTCGACCAAGCCGTGATCGCAGCGAAGGCGCAGCCGCCTCAGTTCTTCCTTGGCCTCTCGAAGCTCGTCCTCCAACTGCCAGGCTTCTTGCAGGGCGCTCGCGTTCATGCTGGGGTCGCCTTCCGCCTGCATTGTGCAAGCCATCTGTGGCTCAGGGCAAACCGAAACGGAACAGTCTGGATAATGGAATGCATCATGTAGCCGACAACAGAACGGGGGTTAAGCAACCCAAAGCCTGGGTCAGCCTCGCAAGTTTCTGGCACAGAACCACCCTACAGCAGGTTCTGAAGAAGGGAAGAAGGTGCACCATCATTCTTTGCAATGATGATGGGAACTTCTAGCACACGGCTTTGCGGTGGGCCTCTTTGAAGCTCGCAAAATGGATCCCAAACCCGGCACCCTTGGCCTCCGAAAGGCTCAACTCCTCGACCTCGTCGCCATCACTGAGAACCTGTTGAAGAGCAAGATTCGCAGGTTGCTGTAGGAGAAAATCGCTTTGGCTTCTGAGCAAACTACTACCACTAGTCCTGCTGCTACTGCTGCTGCTACTACTACTCCTCCTGCTGCTACCACAACCACCACTATATATATATATATATGCTCTCGGGTCCCGGGCCCCATCCCCCCCCAGGTATCCACCCCCTCTCCTCCCGTCTTCGGCCGCTGGCCCGCCCCTGCTCCCAGCGCTCCCGAAAGAACGAATCCACGCAAACCAGAGGGAGGGAGGAGATGGAGAATGATCCCAGCCAGTTCACGGAGCGAGAACCGCATCAGAGCAGGGACAGGGGCAACGTTCGCAAGGAGAAACGAGCAACATCATATTTTGTATGGTAACGAGCACGTAACGATGACATTACTGCTAACTGCTAACAAGCGGCAGCAACAATACCATACCTCGCTAGAACACACTGCCCCACACAGGCGGGGCGGGGCCAACCAAAACGACCACAGGCCCCGCCCCACAGGGGGGGAGGGGAGAAGGCACGTAACTATGACACTGCTACTAACAAGCGGCAGCAACCATACCATACCTCTGTAGAACACACTGCCCCCGACAGGCGGGGCGGGGCCAACCAAAAAGACCACATGCCCCACTTGACAGGGGGGGAGGGGACGAGGCCAAACAAGACCACCCAG
>BGNK01000487.1:192265-210480 GCA_003297005.1 Symbiodinium sp. clade A Y106 | reverse complement strand
GAAATTTTGGGGAAATTTGATCCCTGTCGATGTTTTCGCATCCGATGTTGCGAAAATGCTGCCAGGCTCAAATATCCCCAAAGTTTCTGAAACCCGAAATGCGTAAACACTGGCAGGGATCAAATTTCCCCAAAATTCCTAAAATCCTGGCATCTATGGGAAGTGCGGGGGCCATGCTCAGATTTTGGGAATTTTGGGGAAATTTGATCCTGCCAGTATTTTCGCATTTCAGGCTTCAGAAATTTTGGGGAAATTTGATCCCTGTCGATGTTTTCGCATCCGATGTTGCGAAAATGCTGCCAGGCTCAAATATCCCCAAAGTTTCTGAAACCCGAAATGCGTAAACACTGGCAGGGANCCAAAATTCCTAAAATCCTGGCATCTATGGGAAGTGCGGGGGCCATAGTTGCTCAGATTTTGGGAATTTTGGGGAAATTTGATCCCTGCCAGTGTTTTCGCATCTCAAGCTTCAGGAATTTGGGGGAAATTTGATCCCTGTCGATGTTTTCGCATCGGAGGTTGCCCACCTCTCATGTTCCACTGCTTACAAAAAGCGGGCCTGCATGGATCATGGGGGGAGGGGCATGTGTATATATATGTATGTATGTATGCATATATATATATATAAGATGTAACACACAAAACAGTACCCCCAAACCCTATTCGAGTCAATGAGACCCTCCATGGTATGCCTCGACCTCGGCGCGCAGAGCGGCCTCCAACTGCGAGGCCTCGGAGGCCGCAGACTCCTGCTAGGGTTTAGGGTTTAGGGTTTATAGGGCTTAGGGGTCTTAGGGTTTAAGGTTTAAGGGTCTTAGGGTTGAGGGTTTCGGGTTTAGGGGTTTAGGGGTTAGGGTTATCATAGGGCCATAGGGACCCTTAGGGGGGTAAGAGGGAGGGGGTTTACCCCTAAGGGTCCCTACGATGATAGCGGGATACCGAATGCGGAAACAGAACAAGCATCCCAACATGAATACATACATACACGCGCACACACACACATATATATATATATATGTATATATATATATATATATATATATATATATATATTATACTTGTATATGTACACACGTGTATATACATGTATATGTATGTACACATGNTATATATATATATATATTATCTATATATATATATATACATATGCATATATAGATATACGTGTCCATGCATATATACATATATACACACATATGTATGCGTGCGCGCGCATGTATGCTCTCATAGGTTTGATTTGTTAACTTGCTTGCTTCTGTTTTTGTTGCTTTATGTATGCAAATTCATGCAGTACAGTCGGATGCATATATGGATGGGTGGATGGATGGCTGTATCTGCCTGTCTGTGTGTCTTCGTGTCTGCGTGTCTGCCTGTCTGTCTGTCTGTCTTCTGTCTGTTTGTCTGTCTGTCTGTCTGTCCGTCCGTCTGTCCGTCTGTCCGTCTGTCCGTCTGTCTGTCTGTCAAGTATCTCTCTATACCTACCTACCTACCTACCTCTATCTACCTAGCTACCTATCTGCCAATCAGTTACCTATCCACCGATCTATTATCTATCGATCTATTTCGCTGGCGATCTCTCTATCTATCTATCTATCTAGGTGGCAAATACAACTGCGTGGGCGGGCGGCCCCCCGTGGGTGGACTTGCCCCTTGTTGCGCCTGTCGTTGTGGCCTTTCAAATTGCGACGGTGAGTCGGAGTTGTGGGTTGTGGAAGGGTCGAAAGCAGTGGTGATGAGCAATGCATGCCGGCTCCTGGCAAGCACGAAGCTCATCCACGGATGTGCGCAATGCAGCCACTCGCAATGAAGTAGCCGACTCCTGGACAAAAGTTTAGACTTGAGGGACTTGTCTCAAAATGCCCCGACCAAAAAGTAACCACCACGCCCAGACCACAACCACCGAACGACGCTGCAACACTCAGACTTCACCACAGCACGCTCGAATGCTCCCGGCACCTGGGCTCGAAGGTCGGCGAGGAGATTTGCAGCCTCTTGCGTCTCGGCACGCACCGCCTCCTCCTGCCCTTTGGCCATGGAGGGTCTCGGGCTTTGGGCTTTCGGGGCCCATGGGATTTGGGTTTAGGCTTCGCGTTCCTTCTAACGAAACTTTGCACAAGAAGCGACCTTAGCTGCAGACACAGCATCTTCCCTGACCTGTCATTTAGAAGCCTGAGGTAACACGAGCACCAGGACAATGGATTGAGGCACTCCTCTTACGACCATGTTGCTGCGAGTTGCATGGAGTGGCTTTTCATATGTGGGATGCTCTGCGGCAAGGGCTAGTTGACACCGTGATCTGGTCAAGCCAATCCAGAAGCCAAGAAAGTCGAGACAATACAGCACCCTTGAGGTCCGGACCCTGCACATCTTCGCTGTTCCTGCTATTCTGTTGTTAATGCTATGCTTGCCGTGGCCTCTTTTGCAACTCTTCCATCAACATGGCTCTTGTCGACACGACCGCTTAAAAACAGGCTCAAGGAGCCCAAATCCACAAGAAAACCTTCAAGCCCTAGGCATCCCTAAAGCCCTGAACCCACAAAGCCCTAACCCTAAAACCCAAACCGTAAAAGCCCTACTATTCACCCGAAAACGTCCCGAAAGCACAACATTCACCCCCCGAAAGGCCCACCAAGGCCTCGGAGACGCGGCAGATCTTCTGCCGGCATCGCCTGGCGCAGCGCGGATAGCCGCAGGGCGGACGTTTTGTCCTAGGAGCCGGGATGGGGCTTTTAGGGTTTCGGGATGTTAGGCTTTGAAGTCTTACAGGGTGTTGGAGCCTACTGTTTTTGGGCTTTAGGGTGTACCGGGGGTCTTACTGTCGGTAGGCAGTTTTAGGCGGAGTTGTACAAAACTAGCATCTCCCTCTCTCTCTCTCTGTCACTCACCCTCTCTTTCTCTCTGTGTGTGTGTTTATTTTTTTGGATGGTCAAATAAATGTGTACATATATATATGTACATACACATAATCATATGTATGTTCTACGACTACTGAAAATGTGATGTGTAGTATATGTACATAATATCTATATCTATATACATATATATATATGTACATACACACAACTGTATACACATACACATACACCTTAAGTCAACAGGGCCATCAACAACGGTATTTATAGCTGTATCTGCTTTCCTTGGCTGTCCGTCTGTCTGTCTATCTACACCTACCCGAAACCTGACTGAGTGTCACAGCAGCACTCACCAATCTTTTGGCTTTACCGGGATCCAAGAGTCGTGCTGGGCTGCGAGGCTTCCGGTTGCGCTCCAGCAGCAGTCTACACGGCTTTCGTACAAAGGGTGCCTTATTCAAGGGCTACCGCTAAATTAAAGGGTCTCCGACACCCCAGTGTCCTGCGCCCGCAGCGCCTCCGCTTCTGCCTCCATATCCCTAGGTTCGACAGAGCAAGCTCCTAAAGGTTCAAGGCTTCGAGGTTGCAAGGTCTTGGGATGTTGTTGCCTACCTTTGGGGGCTCTATATCAAGGTTCTCCATGGATGAAGATGCGCACGTGAGAGAGCCTATATTCTTGAGCGTTGAGCCCTTTTGTCGGGAAGTCCAAAATGTATGAACGCCAAACCCGACATATACAAACCCTCAACCCAAAAACTATGAAACCTAAATTTGTAAGCCCCAAACCCGGCCCCGAACCCAAAATGCGCAACCCTAGGCTACAAAACACAGTCCTAAACCTTGTAAACTCTTGCAAAACCCTTGCAATCCCTCACGAACCCTATGAGCAATTCGAAGCCCTCATGCTGTAACCACCTGTGAACCAAAGCTGCACAGCCGAGGCGCCTTAGCTCCCCTTTCAGCTCCTCGCCGCGTGCGGCTGAAGCAGGGCCGGGAATCGCGCGTAACCGCTCCTCTCGTTAGGGCTCAAGTCTCAAGGGCTGTCGGTCTTCTGGAGCTCCTGGGGTTTTGTTTGGGGTGTATAGGGTTCAAGGCATGCAGCACGCCGGTTTTATCATGTAGGAAATGGTGCCCCCCATGCAGCAGAGCGAACGTTTAGCCCAATAGGACTTGGTGCGCTGTTCAACTATCCCCACCCTTTGCTCGCGCCGGGATCCACTCACATCTCCAGCTTGATTTTTCTGGTTTCGGGCGGTTGCCTGCTTGTTGAGAGGACAGGAGAAGGTGGCCAAGCGTTTGTCGAAAACACTTCAGCAGGTTTAGGGCTTCTGGAAACAAGGGTCAGAGCAAGTGAAGTTGTGGGCTGCTGGGCAGTTCTGAGTCCAGACGGATGGGTACAGCCTACGCAGCCGGGGTGGGCATGTAGAGTTTCGGATTTCAGATTCAGGCTTCAGGTTTGCGTGGTTGAGTGTTTGGCGCTTAGGGAGTAGAGGCTTTGCACGCTGTGGATAACCCCTATCCACAAGCAACTGTAAGCATATCAACAAAGGTTTCGAAGCGGTTGAGGCCCACTAGGGGCTTTCCACAGTACACAGGGGGTTCCATAGGAGTTTCAACAAGGGCTTCATGGGGTGTAACACGGGATTTGACTAGGTTTTGGGTTTTCGAAGGGTTGCAGAGGTGTTGCAAAGAGCTTCAGGGTTTTATAGCAGCTGTAGCAAAAGTTTCAGACGGGGGGTTCGCAGTTCGCAAGACACATCCTGAATATATGTATATATATACACACACATACACACACACACACACCCCAAACTTGGCCCTAAACGAAAAATATATGCTTAGACAAAGCAACAACTTGGGCTTTAGAGTTTGGGGCTTAGGGTATAAGCGCCCGAATCGTCAAGCCCTGCACTCCTCTGCCCGGCTGACAGCATCCTCCAGTCTGCGAGCAGCATCCTTGGCCTGCTTCAGGATGCAGGGAGGACTCTGATGATTTGTATACGCACACATATATATATATATATTACATATAATTATATATAAATTATATATAAATTATATATATATGTATATATATATATAAGAGAGAGAGAGAGACACACACCCACAAAACCGGAGTGAGAGAGTGAATTTGGGGATGGGGCCTGCAAGTTCGCCGGGACAGTGAGGGCGTGGACTTGGATCCATGGGGTGGACCAGAATTTTGAATCTTCAGGGAGCTACGAGTACAAAGCATCATCGTCTCAGGTTACCAGCACTACACATCATAGTGCAACCAACATGCCGTATCGGTAGTGAGATTACTACTGGAGCTGACAAAGGACACTAGACAATATTTGCATGCCGCTTCTATCCAAAAATCCTCTGACAAGTTACTACTATCCTGCTAAGACTCAGAAGCGTGAGTTGCGGATAGTCTTCAGATCCTGCTCTGCGTTAATATCCGAGCGGGGCAACGGTGTCCCTTGAGGCACGTTGACTACAAACCCAGCCAGAAAAGAAAGGCCCCGGCAACACAGGGTGCATTCTTCCATAAACAAAAACCGTCTAACATAGGGGCCTTAATAATTAGATAGGGATTTGGGGCCCGTTGTACTATAGTTATAATCAGGAACCCCCAAAACCCTTTTCTAATTATTAAGGCCCTTCTACTCAATCCGTATAAATAACCCTTATGGCAGCCCTTATAGACACCTTTGAAGGAACCCTATATCCTATTATGATTCAATTAAGGAACCCTTATAATTAAGTCTCAGCACCTCCTTGGCTTCCTCGGCCGCCCTCTTCTCGGCAGCCTCAGCCTCCCGGGCTTCGGCCGCCAGAGCTTCCAGGGAGCCCACGTCCTCGGAGGGTTACTTGGCGGTTCATGCGTAGTTATCAGTAGGGTTATCAGTAGGGTTATAAGTCCCCTAGAAGTAGGGTTATAAGTCCCCTAAGTAGGGTCATAAGTCCCCTAATACGGGCCCATGAACCTCCAAGTAGTGGCTGAGACCTATGGTGCTGTGTGGAGTTGAGCATCTGGGGGCTTAGGTTTGGAGGCTATAAGGATTTGAGTGACAAAGAGCCCATGAGAGACAGAGAGAGTTAGAGTCTACAGAAGAGGCACTCTGGGACATACAGAAATTTACAGACAGCATGATTGCATGCATCCACCTCTGATGCAAGTAGGTGCACACATTATGTGTGTATATTATGTATATATATATAGATGTAATTACATATTCTAAGAGATGTGTGTTTTCTCGGGCCCCCAAGATAGAGGCTTGTGGCGCTCGGACTGCAAGAAGGATCCCGAAAACTTCAGGTGCCGCAGGCTTAACAGTCGGAGCCATGTACTGAAAGCAACGGCTCCGACTGTCAGAGTTGCTGGCTATTCAGGCATGCGTCTGTTCCAGATTGGTCGCGAACCGACGTCTTTCCGTTAGTCTGTAAGATCGGACTATTCTGGAGCTACCGTGGTAGAGCTCAAAGCTCGGAGCCTTGTCAGTCTGCATAAACTCGGGGGCATCATATCATTGTTGTTAGATGACAGTGAAAGTGGCAATGGTGCAGCTGAGCGGAGGCATGCTGCATCAATTGCTATGCAGCCAATAGCCCTTAGGCCCTAGGCTAAAGCTATATCCCTCGGCTCTTCTGGGGCCATGCATCCGTCGCTGAAGAAGGAGCAGCACCGGCTGCCGGCTGCTTGCGGCGAAAAGGGGACATGAAACGGTGCATGGCTTCGAAAGCCGACCCTGGAATGACTCTCGGGCCTCTGTTGTCATAAGTACCTGTGCTGCGGCATGTGATCCTTCTCCCTTCAACAGATGCTGAGGATGTACAAAGCAGCTTGCATGCTTCACAGACTGCACATGTGCTCCGGTGATGGCGTATGGCCTTTGCTTTCGCATGCTTCGGTGGCTGCAGCGCATCAACCAGCGTACAATTTCTTGTCAGCTCCCGTGCGAACCCAAAACTCGTCTCGCCATCTCACTGTGGTCAACCCGGAGCCCGGAGCACTGCGACCCTTGTCAATCCCTCAGAAAAGGTCTGGAAACCCTTCCCGACCTGGACTCAGGCTTCTTCGCGATTCTGCAGTAATTAAGCTGGTGGCTAATCCACAGACGGCTGCAGTGGTGGTGGCGATGGCAGGGACGATGCGTCCAGCCACTAGTTTGACCTTCGCGATATAATGGGATTGCTGTGCTTCCTCAGCCCTCAAACCCTCCGTAGCTGTGAAACGATTTTGGTTGATGAACCAGCGCCCGTCGACAACGCAAGCTTACAGAACACCGACCAACCTTGCCTTGTGAAAATCCGAATTGGCAATGTGGTAGTTGTCTGCACGGAGATTCGCGCAGCGGGTGATGAACTCGATGTGGAAGTTGAAGTCGTCGTCCTCCAGCTTTGGAGAATGTAAAGGTCTCTATGGGTCTTTGTGTTTTCTTCGGTTATCAAGTGTTGAACCAGACAGAGCCTTCGCACTGAAGACAATAGTTTAGGCCTTAAGTATCCTTGAGTAACAGGACCGTTTGGACGGACTCTGAAAAAGGGATCCACCCCAAGAACTTGAACCTCAGAACCCTAAAGCCCTATAGTAGTTCTTCAGAGCAGAAGGCCATAAGACCTGACACCCTTACAGACCCTAAAAGCCACTACCTCCTACAGTAAAACAGCCTGAACCCTAAGAACGCCCATGCCATAAAACCCACAACAAAAAACCCCAAAACCCTAAAGCCTAAATCCTAAGACACCGAAAAGTCCGAAAAACCTCGTGTCGCGCCTTCTCGAAGTCTGCCTCCTCGAGGGCCGGCAGCGGCTTGTCTTTGAAAGCCTCAAACGCGGCAAAAGGCACAGCTGAGAACAGAATCCTAAATCCTCAAACCCAAGACTCTTGGACTTTGTGTTGGTTTGAGCTGAGGGAGGGGGCTTCGGGATTTAGACTTTCAGGTTGCGTAGTTCTGTTTGCTCTTGTGGCATCTCTGTGACTCCACGTGTGGACTTGGTGCTGGGCTCACACTGGCAGGGCCTTGAACTAGGTGTACCCAAACCTTGCAAACCCCACCTGTTCGCAGCATCACATACTGTAATATGCTACAGGACGCCATAATATTCTAATTCTGGTACAGTAGTAGCCTCAACAGGCAACCGTGACCGGCCAGCCTCCAACTGCTGCAGGAGCCCAGCCAGGATGGCCTGCCAGTCTGGTTTAGGGTTTAGGCAGGTTAGGCTTCCCCCACATGTGTGATATATTTACTTCTATATATAAATACACACACACACATATATATATATATATACACTTGCACAACATGTAGTATAGACCTCGTCGTCAGACAGGCTCTGAACCAAGATGCACTTGCTCTTTCATGCTGAACCATCAGTGTCTATGCATGAGCGCACACAGACACAAACACACACACGCACACACATACATAGCCCTCCAAGCTGTCGAATCCTCAAGAGGTCCTGTAGCCAATGCCCGGCGCTGAATATGGGCTTGCAAAGCTGAGCTGGACTCGCAGAACTCTTCCTTGCTAAAGCTACCCGGATCCATGACTTTAAAGCTGCCACGAAAGGGAGGAGAACTCGGGGGTCTCCAGTCAATAGCTGCATGTCTGCGGGTATGGATGCAAACATACATCTAGACTGGCACAGACATATATGTGCACTGTATGTACTATATATACACATAGATAAATACATATCTAGTCATGTAATTATGCATCAAAGTACTTATGGACTTATTTATTTATGTAAATGTTGGCATGTAAGATACAAACACGAGCTCTTACATATACACGACTACACTTTGCCAACTCAATTCAACGACCCAAAAGTTCCTAAGCCCAAGCCCTGAACATGCTAGTAACCCTATAACACTAGAAGATCTTGAGCGAAAGGCCTCATGAGACTACAATGGTAAGCCGTAAAAGCATGTATCCTTAACCCACCATTGTAACGTAGAGGCAGGGTTTGGGGGCCCACTATACTACAACTATAATAAGGAGCCCCAAAGTATATAGGCTCCTATCGTAGTCCTCGAGCCTTGGAGTCAGATTTCGCCCCAGCCGTGACGTCGCCGGCCGTGGTGTCACCTCCCGGTCAATCCAAAGCCCAAACTAAGGAACTCTGGGAGAAATCTGAAATCTAGATTTCCTCTTTTGCGCGTAACTCCAAGCCATCCGAGCCTCCCAGGCTTTGCGGTCGGAAAGCGAAACAAGAAAGCACCGAAGTAAAGTGCCGGGCCCCGTAAGCCTAGGGCCTAGGAGTCCCCTGCTGATGGTTAGTCCTGTTTCGATCAGCGCTCTCACGACTGAGATAGTCCATCCCGCTTGTATCGTCTCTACAGCATTGTCTACAATTTCACTGAACCCAGATAGCGCAGAAGAGCCGAAGTCGCGTAGGCCCATACAATACACTGGTTATATACTTATACAATTCTATGGAAGGATATACTCAGAATGGTGTACATCCCACCCCGGACTCCTCCGACAAAAACGGAATGTGCTTCTGTTTCAACCTCTTTCAGAAAACAAAGGCCACTCCGGGCCCCAGGCCGTCCATGTTGACACCGCCCGCGACATACTGGGGCAGCACTAAATCCTGACGAGTTCAGGGCAACATCATATACCAGAATATACTATACGATACTATACTATAATATAATATACTATACTATAATATACTATAATATAATATACTATACCATATAATGTAAGATACGATACTATAATAAATGTAGGGCCACAGAGTCGACAGACTTCCGGCTGGGGTTTCGAATTTAGGGCTTAAGGCGTCAGGGAACCTGCTAGAGCTTGAGGCTTCGGGGCTTAGGGTCGTCTAGGGGTTCAAAGGTTCAGAGTTTCGGGCGGCTCTCCACACACTGACTTTACAACATACAAGGCGCCATGCAAGCCCGAAGCTGAACTGAAGCTTCAAGCTGTCCGCCCTCCATTTAGGGTTTCGGGTGCAGAGGTTTAGTTTAGGGTTTATGTTCAGATCTGCCGGTACCCCAGAAGGCTTAACACCTCATCTCTTGGACTGAGCACCAGCCTTGGACAAGCTGGCGGCCCAACCCTTCGAGCGCATGTCCTCCAGAGATTTGGGAGCCTATGTAACTAAGCTCGGGGTACCTATGCAGTTTGGCGTTCTCTTGAAGGCATTTGTGGATCGAGCTGGCCATGGGCTTCATATTGGGAATTGATTATTTCGCCACTCTCAACCCGGGATGGCATCGCGGATTCTTGCAGCTAGGTATTCAGCACGGATGAAACCCCACGGCATTCCGAAGAGGAATGCGAAAGCCAGCTGTGGTAACTTGTTGCGAACTTGCACTGTTGCGGCAGTCATGGACACCATCCAGGGCTGGTACCCCCACCTGTTCAAGGTAACAAAACCTGAACACCTCAGATCCCTCGTCCTGAAACCCTTAAGGCCTGTCAAGTCCCTCCAAAAAACCCGGTGCCTGGCACCAGGTGTTGTCACCCTCCGCCTTCACGGGAACTGCACCCAACATGGCCGCAAAAAGTGCCGTGGCCGAGACCTGCTCCAGCGTGTACAAGGTTGTGAAGGTTGGCCCCAAACGTTGAAGCCGTGCTTGCCTGCCTGCCTACACGCATGTATGCAATGATGCGTAGATGCGCGTATGCGTGCGTGTGTGCACGCGTGCAAGCATGCATGTCAATGTGTGTGTGTGCGCGCATGTATTTCTATGTGTATGTACAGGCACCTGTGTATATGTACTTGTAGGCATAGGCGTAGGTGTGGTACGTGTAGGCGTATGTGTACATGTATGCATGTGTGTATTTACATGTATATGTATAGGTATATGACATGTATGTGTATGTAAGTATTGGGCTCGTCTTCTCTATCCTTCGCAGGCAAGGCGCCAGAAACCGCCAGTGGGTCTCGTTCTCGGGGTCGTAAGTTGTGGCCTGCGGAAACCTCCCAAGCCATGAAGGACAAGAAAGAAACACACTCACACATTGCTACCAGCATCAGTATACTACCATTGTTATGGTTGCGGATGTTTCGCTTTTCTTTGCTATGTTTCCGGGAATCCTGAACTGACCCTTTCTTCTGCCTGGAATCTAAGTCTTTAAGTTGAGCTGGGGTTCACGGATGAAAAACTCTTGCTTGATCTGTGCAGCGCGATGTCCAGGTGACAGTCGCTGCCAAGAACATACAGAAATCTAAAACCTCGTTACACTGAGCGCCTTGACGAATCGGTTGTGCCCAACAGGCTGAGCAAAAGAGATCTCAGTCTGGGTTTTGTTAGGGAACTCAGTGCCTCAGCTGACACATGGCAGGGATATAACATAGAGGAACTACCAGACTCCCCTTGCTTTGTTAACTTGAATCAAGTTCCCAACAAAAACCCTTAAGCATTCTGCACCAAACTCCAAGCCACGGGCCTCTTGTGACCCGACCAGAAGGCACCCTTGTCCTTCAGGGGTCGGGGCAGGGGTCATGAGTTAATCTAGCATCAGGAATTTCGCGAACATGCCTAACCCTAGAGGCAAGAGCTTCTGCAGCCTGGCTTCGGCGATGCAGTGGTCGTGTAAGCTCTATCCTGTGCCGCGTATTGATCTCGGAATCCTTCAAGCCGAATCTCGAACCCCTAACTCCAATGCCTGCACCCCCCAACCCTGTAGTCGCTGTCGTTGCAAACTGCAAACCCTGAAGCCGTCTTGCAGTTTCCAGGGTTTAACCTCACATGCAAAGAAGAAGAAGCTCTTGTCTTATCGCGAAGGTCACGGAAGCCCTGTTTCTCCGGGAGCCCTGTTTCTCCGGGAGCCTCCAAAGATTTAAGGTTTAGGAACAGATTTTGGAGTTTGGGATTTCGGGTGTAGGCAATAGAAACGGATTCTCCCTAGGCATACATCGACGTATAACAGTGGTGTTCACTTATTTGCAAGATCGTTGACACCAGGCGGTGGTGATCAACCGTATAGGTTATTCTAGTCATACCAGCAACGCACTCCAAGAGTCTATGAGTCCAATGCAGGAGTCTCTGTTCGCAAAACCCGTACAAACACCCACAGAAACCCCGTAAAGCCCGATACAATGCCCCCTAAAGCAAGGTGGCTCATCGCCTGCTTCGTCTCGGGGTCGATGATCCGGGCAGTTGCCGGAAAGGCAGCAGTGAGATCCAGGATCTTATCCCGGAAAAGGAGGTGGAAGAAATCTGCAAACAGATCAGTGAAAAGCACTTGTGATATGGCACATACCATTATCATAGGTACAGCGCCGTCTATACTACTATGGTTTATCCTGATATATGGTACAATGTATATGTTGACATGATTTTGTAGACTTCGAGCATGCTTCTGCTGCTCCTACGGCGTACTGGCACCCCGGAGGCTCGCATAAAGCTTCAAAACCACCAAAAGCTGCAAATTCCAAGCGCAAACCTTGCAGAGGAATTTCTGAATATGAAAAAGGACCCTAGGATAAACTTCAATAAGATGCTTAGTTCAATGCAAGCAGCCGTGCGTACGGTACCCCTGATATTCTGGGAACCTCCCATATATAAGCCGACATAGCAGCCTATCAAGCCCTTATACAGTGGCTGAAACAGCCCTTGACAGCAACAGTAATCGACGTAGACATAGTTTTGAAATCGTAGCAGAGTAGGAATGACACGGGTAATCGTAGTGGTAACTGTACCATAATAGTCTAAGCAGTCATAATAACAACAATATAATCCGTGGCCCGGCCGAAAGCGCTCTGGCCGGCGCTGCGAACGCTGGGCGCTGATGCGGCTGTCAGCAACGACAGGAGGCCCCGAACCTCCCGAAGTTCAGTGCTTCGCGTCTCATCTTCAGGGCTCATACACTGAAAGTGGCTTGGTTTTCTTTGAAAGCCCAAATGGTTTAGGTGGTTTGGTTGATAGGAGTTGAGGAGTTGGCTCAGGAATAGGACGTCTTTATAAGCTGTCCTGAAAGATCGAAGGCATTGTCAGCAAGTCTCGGGCTTGTAGACCCGGGCTTAAGGTTTAGAGGGCTTAGAGGGTTTATAGGGCTTGTAGGATTTATAGGGTCTAAGGTTTAGAGGGCTTTAGAGGGTTTATAGGGCGGCAACTTGAACTGGTGGCGGGCTTCGAGCCTCGCACATTAGATTGGCCAAGGCAAGGCTTCACCTACACTCTCCGATGAATTTGCCATCTACTTCCAATCTAAATCTTCTTCGTAGCCACTAATAACACAAGTACGAAGAACTTGAGGCGGAATTTGGGCGGTCCTGGCAGAGGTGCATTTCAGATCTTGGAGTCTAAAGACTCTTTTTTTCTACCTTGGTCTCGGTGCCGACGGCTACTGGCAGCTGTAGGGTTTAGTGGCCTCAGGCGGAGGACTCATGCCAGGTGTGTCCGTTGTAATGAGGTTGTAATTAGTAATATTCTATGCGCTTCAGTTCTCGCCGTCCACACTTTGACCCTCAAACTTCGTTATTTCTTTGAAAGCCGGAAGAAGCCATAAGCTTACCTGCCCCAAATTCCAAAAGGCTTAAACCGCACAAGCCACAAATCCAAACTCCTGAACCCTCGTGGATGGGATTTGAGGGCCATCAGCGCCATTCTGCGCTGGGTCTGTACAAGGAGCCAACTGCACCTCGAAGATGGACTGGGTCAAATCTGTGCTGGTGCCAATCTCCGAAATGAAGGCCGTCGGGTCCTCTGTGATTGCTATGCGTCCATTTAGGGCTTCACATGCTTCACTGCATAATTGTTGCATGGTGGGATCGTGGGTTTGGGATGGTCGAGGGCTCCTCATGAAACTTCTTGAGCTGCTTGACGGACTTCACGAAGAAGAGCTCAAACTGGTCTCTGGCCTGGCGCGACCGTGTCGGCGAGCATGGCCCCTTACACTCAGAAGGACGGACCCCACTGCTCCCCATGGCTTGTTCGCTCCAGGTGAAAGACACGATTAAACTAGCACTATTCGAGCAGAAAACCAGCTCAACAATTGTGACTGCAGCTGGCACATGCAGCCCCGTCGACCGCCAACCCAGAATTCAGCATGTCGCTGAGCGCACCCATTCGATGCAGTGGTCGGGCAAATGCGGGAAGTTCCGCAATGTGCACCTAGGGTGTTGTGGGCTATGCAGCTTTTACCAAGGTTGCTCAAGACTAGGAAAGCTGCGCGACGGATGGAGCTTCACCCACGAAAGCACTCCAGTCAATTAGGATCGCTGCGCGCTACCACACTCTCGTCTGGGGCAGCTACATGGGGATACCTCCACCCTCATCAGCTTGTCCACCATCTTTGTACCTGATGCTCAGCTGTTCTCACTCCTGCAGTCGCAGCTCATCCCCAAACAGAAAGCGCACGTCTGCGTCTTGAAGGGAACCACGGGGTCGACGTTGCCAGCTGGCCCCATCGTCCCTTACGTATATCAACCGTCAAGGCATTCGACAGTCTAGGACTGTCGTGGAATACACAAGCCTGCATGTCTGGGACAGCTGCTCTAAGTATCAGTCGATCTCTCCGACAGTCTAGCTGTGTTACTCATCTGTCTGCCTTGTTATACTTTTTAACTAGAAAAGCAAGGAACCAAGAACACGAGAATCCGCGTTTGATCTGTCTCTGCTCGGCCAAGCAGCCGCTCTCCAAGAGAGGCTTCTCGTACTTGACGCACTGATCGTCCACGTAGAACCGGGCCTGTTTAGAGTTTCGGCTTGTAGGCTTCAGCGTGTATGGGCTTTCGCGGCGTCTACACCCCGGGTCCTTCCGAATCCCGGCGTTCCGGCTGAAGTGGAGATTGAATGAAAAAGTTGGACTCCGGAGGAAATCAGACAGAACACAGAGCAGTTTTGGGACGACCCTCCCACTCAAGACGTGAAGCTTCCATTTTAAAGTTCGTGCTGTTTGCTGCCTGCACTACTGCAGGTTCTCTGCGAGGATCATACATCGGCGGCTTTAACAATTACACGGAGGTCTGACCGAAATGCTTGTTGCCATTTGTTGCCTCCATGTTGTCCAGCGCATTGCAGACTCCGTCCAGAGACATCCAGAACTCGTCGTTGAAGCTATCCTCCATTCAGGAGCTGGAAGAATCCCACTCGCCCGGATTAAGGAGTGCGTGCCCGGATGGGGAGGGGTGGAGTCGGCATCAAGTCGCCGCACTTCAGGTGTAAATGTCGACACTGAGCGCCTTTCTTATTGTTGTTATTCTCAGTATAATTATCAGCAAAATTAGCATGATGCGTTTTACTGCAAATCATAAGGCTACGAAGCAGTAGCAAAAGGATGACTTCTCCTCGGTCTTCGGCCCGACGAACATCTCGAGAGCCCGGACCTGACAACAGCTTTAAAGCACCGAATGCTGAGAGTTCTCCTTGCTTTTTGCTACGAAAACCAAGAGCCTCCTGGTTTTCTCTTAAATGGGGGGTGTATGGCCCCGGATAGTAGGCATTGAGGGTCTACATAGAGGGTGGATGGAGGGTCTAGAAACCCTGTCACTTGTCACTTGCTGGTGGCGACTGAAGTCCTTTACGAAGGCAACTCCTCTTTGCAGAAGCGCTGGTGTTGAGAAGGTGGCCCGTTCATTTTTTGTAATTGGTGGCGTGGATAGCCCACTGTGGCCAACCTGGGTTCCTCACGCAAACGGACCGAGGCTGCCTATAGTGCCTGCCAGGCCAGATGGCATCTGAGACCCCAGCCTTCATGCCTGGGTTCATCACCTGCGACAGCTGCGAGGTCTCTCAGTCCGGAGAGCTCGCAGATGGCACTCCTCAACTACTCGCCATAGTTCCATCCCTTCTGGATTCTGCATCTGCAACATAAATCGCCCTGCCAGAGTGCCTGGGCCATGGCAGTCGCTGCTTTGCTCTTTGGCTGTCCGACGTTGTGTTCCCGGAAGAGGAACCTTGGAATGAGCAGAGCTGAGACTGTGTTGGCTGCGTAGAGACACAGACCGACAACTTTAGCTGTCGAAAAAACACAGCTCCGGCCGCGACAGCCTTTCCGTGGCAAGAAAACCACTTTTCGGAATCTTGTCTCAATCCGTACTAAGCATTGAGGCGCGAAGCAAACACGACGACACACATGCCAGACTTGGCCAACTCATCATCATCAGCAGCAGCAGCAGCGGTGCCATTCAAACATTAACTCATGCGCGATTAGCGCCGGAGTGACAAGACTGGTCAGGAGATCAAGCAGGATCAACTTAGCAACAGGAGCAACGAGCTAACCGACCGAAGGTCTTACCCATGACGATGATGTGGCAATTGCCGTTGGCAATGAGTAGGAACCATAACAAAAACTGAATAGTGGGAAATGTCGCCGTGTTTTTTGTTTCATAGAGAGCTAGTGTCTGTCACTTTACAGTAACTATGGTTCCCCGTTCTTTCCTACTGCGACCACCAGCGCAACCAGCAGTGGTCATCGCATCATCGTCGGCGTCCTCACGAGCATCTTCACCATCATCATCGTCATCATCATCATCATCGTTGTCATCATGAACGGCGTGCTCACAGTGCTTGGCTGCATGAAACCACTTTTTCAGGTGGTAGGTACATACATGGTTGCACCTGTACATATGTATATGTGTATGTATGCACATACATACAACATACCACATGTATACATGCGCACAGACATGCAAAGCATATTTGATCAGATTTATATATGATGATGCCCCTAAACCTCGGCAGCTTCGGGTTCCGGGGCATTGGCTGGCGCGTCAGATTCGAGAGCTCGATGCGGTCTGCATCCGTGACCTGGACAGGTCAGAGCGACAGTAGCCCAAGCCCGAAACCCAAGATGTATAGTTGTTTTTTAATGCTGATGCCCCCTTTGACTCCTGACCAGGCGGTTTCGGGAGGGTTTATGGAGTTTAGAGCAGTTTAGGCTTATTGCACGGCAAAGCTGGTCGATCGAATCAGAGACTCAGCATCAAAGCCGCGAAACTTCTAATCTTCTGAAACGATTAACCTTACAATCCCAAAGAAGACTAAGCATTAAACTCCAGTACAAATGCTCTGCTAGCCTCCAAGTGCAAACCCTTCACTTCTACAATGCTGTGAAGAGGACCTTTTTCAGCATCGAAAAAACAAGCCCCTGAAGCCACATAAACTCCAAAACAAAACACAAACAAAATCTGATTCCTCTTGATTCCGACAAAGACAACTAACAAAAACCAACAACTCTCGCAGGGCTCGCCGTGAGCAGGCCGTCAGGGCCGCAGCAAACGCCGTTCAGCGCGAAGTTCTTGAGGAACCTTTGAATCTACAGGGCCATATAGCGTTTAGGGCTTTGGAGATTTAGGGTTAGGTTTTGTATAGTGGTTAAGCAAAGGGTTCAAGGACATTCACAGTAGCGGGTTTGTTAGGCATGGTCTATTGTCTGGGCTCCTGCCTTTCCCGTCCTGTTGTGGCTTTTTATACCTGTCGTTGCATACCTCTTGTCATTGTACCGTCCCGCTTCTGTATCGCGTGTATTTTGCATGACGACATTCTGGAAAGCAAAGACGGCAAGGGACTCTGTGCTGCAAGAATTTAGAAGCCGATACCGTGGAGCATCAGCATGAGGTGTTGCAACTCAGGTTTCATACATGGGCCAGATTGCTTGAAGGTATGAGACTTGGGTCGATGCACGCCTACCTCTGGCGAATGGCTCCGAATCGGCATGACTGACTCGGGATTCTTCGAGAGTGCACATGAAGCACGCGCTGCAAAGGATGGGTTCATTAAGCACTCGGCTCGCACCCAAGTGCGCCACAGCCAACCATGAAGTACCTGACAAGAAAAGGCGGAGCTACGCAGCCTCGACCTGACAAAGGCTGAGGCCGGCGCTTCAGGCTCTGCAGCTTCTTCACGAAACTGTGGCCGTAGACGGCGGCCAGAGAATCATACCTGCAAGTTGCAACTTGCCAGCAACGGTTCCAGACGGCTTTCGGATTCCCCACAAGCAGTTTCGCCTCGGCGGAGTTTTGGAAGAGATGACGACTCACGGTATTTCAAACATGATCTCGACAGGAGCTTTCGACAACAATCCAACTTGCACTGCAGACCCTACTTCGTAATGCTTTGCAAAGCGATCAGTCCAAAGATGCGAAACCTGACCACGGCTCAGACTGCAAAACCCAACCATCCCAACCCGGCTTGCATTAGCCACAATCGACACTCCCAAGCATTCTTGGGTTCAGAGCATGGGGGGTCATGCGGATCCGAGGCGCAAAACTACAATGTCAGAAATGAACTCTCTGCATACACTAAAACCTGAGGGATTCCTGCAATGTGTTTTTGCTGCACTTGCAAAGGCAACCCATGGCAGCTCCGAACTTCTGACACCGTGATAACCATCTTGACATTGAATAATGCAAAAATGCAGCGTACGGGTGTGCGTATATATGCTCTCGGGTCCCGGGCTCCCACCCCCC
>BGNK01000487.1:178906-191623 GCA_003297005.1 Symbiodinium sp. clade A Y106 | reverse complement strand
AAACAAGACCAGACGAGGAAAGCAACAAGGCCAAACAAGACAACTACCCACTTGACAGGCAAGGGGGGATACCATGGGGTGGGGGGGGGGGGGGGGGGGGTGGCAGCCCTGCATCATATATATATATATACACATGTGTCTGCATATGTATATGTAGCTGGAGACTGTAGGCTAAGTATTAGATGTCGACGATGTGATCAGTATACAGGTATGGTATGAGTATGCGATGTGTGTACCGAGGCAGGCAGGAAGGGAGACAAGGAGGGCAAAGGTGAGCACTTCAGAGACCTAGACCTAGACCTACACTCCTGCTCCCACTTCAACTCCCACTACAACTACTTCTACAACAACTACTACAACAACTACAACTACCACTACTAAGAACTTCTACTACTACTACTACTACTACTACTACCACTACCACTACCACTACCACTACCACTACCACTACTACTACTACTACTACTACTACCACTACCACTACTACTACTACTACTCCTACTACCTGTACTACCTACCAGTAGACTCTCTTTACCACCCCTTTCTTCACTCCCTAGACTCTCAGACGACTCTCTCTTCACGGAAAGGCACTACTACTTCTACTACTTCTACTACCTTTACTACCTAACCTCTCAGACGTCTCTCTCTCATGCAGATCTGTTTCATAATATCCCCGATAGTAATCCTTAGAGGCTGCATCCGCCGGGGGGGGGGGGGCCCCCGCTCCCCCGGGGGGGCGCACCCCCCGGGGGGGGGGGGGGGGGGGCCCGGGGGGGGGGGGGGGAGAGAGAGCTGCCGAGGAGATCCNCCCCCCCCACCTCCCCCCCATAAGCCGATTTGTGTTAAAAAATACCCGAGTAATAATCCTTGGGGGCTGCCCCCGCCGGGGGGGGGGGGGCACCTGCTGCCCTGCGGCGCAGCATCCGCCGGTGGGGAGTCAGGGAGCGCCTGAGAGGAGGGGTGCGAAAGAGATCTGCCTAGGATTCCTTTAAGGGATTCCTTTAAATGGATCCTTTAAAGGCCTCCTTTAAGCGATAACTCTGAGGGTACTATAAGGGTACTAAAAGGAATAGCTGTAAGGGATAGCGATAAGGGAGAGCTTTAAGGGATAACTTAAGGGTACTATGAGGGATTACAGGGTTTATAGGGCCTATGTAAGGGGTCTATAAGGATTACTCTAAGGGGTTATTATGAGACAGATCTGCATGAGATGAATAGGGTTTAGGGGTTCCTTTAAGGGGTTCCTCTAAGGGGTCCTTTAAGGACAGGACTACTGTAGGGCTTCTAGGATATGGGGGCCGTACTTATTAGAATAAGGTTCCTGTAAAGGGCTCCTTTAAGGGATACTATAAGGGTTCCATAAGGGATGTAGGAATATAGAAACAGGTTTAGGGCTTAGGGGTTTAGGGGTTTAGGGTTTAGGATTTTAAGATCTGGTTGAGATGACATAAAACAGGGGCCTTAATAATTGGGTTCCTTTTGTAAGGATTACTATACAGCAGGTCGATGTATTATGGGGGTTTAGTATAGGGGCCTGAATGAGTAGAATGGGGTTTGGGGGGTTATAATATTACCATAATTAGGAACCATCAAAGCCCTATTCTATAATTGTTAAGGCCCCTACACTAGGCCAAGATCACGGCATCCCAAAACTTTAGCACGATGACCCTGGACGCTGATCCCCAAACTCGTAATGATGAATCGTGAAGCCATAGTACGGAAACCGCAATCCTCTCAACCTGGAGAAATCGGGCATCTCGAAATCCTCGATGCCAAAGCCTCAACCTGGGCACAGCCCTTGTAACAGTAGCAACCACACACCACCACCGAAGCTGCTGCCACGGCTGTGGCTGCAACGGTGCCGGGCCTCCACGGCGTTGAAGTGCAGCCAGCCGGGAATGGGCGTGAATTTGCCCGCCACCTTCACGACCTGGACAGATGATATGCCGCAGAGGACTTCATGAGTAGAACAGTGTTTTTCTGGGTCATATCAACATTATAGTGCACTCAATACTGCATGTGCTTACATCGCGTAAATGGAGGTACACGAAGCTCAAAGAGCTGTCACGGCCTCGAAACACCTGTGCTGCCTGCCATCATCCTAAAGATAGCAGTCCCATGGCGTCTTCCCAAGCACAAAATACCGCGTCGTAAACTCTCAGGCGATGCGGCCTCTTGTGCACAAATGCCGCCGAGGAATGCCGCAAAGGGCTGCAGCGGCGTGTGGAAGTGTCGCAGGAACTGACAGGGAAAAAGACGAACACTGCTGCTTGTTACCGCTTGACTCCCTTCGTAGTACAGTACTACCCATACAAATATGATGATAGGTTGCAGGATAACATCATAAGACCATATCACTTCATGCTTTATGTGTGTATGATTGCGTATGTATGTATGTATGTAGGTAGGTAGGTGGGTAGGTATGTATATGTATGCATATGTATGTATAATCCATGCGCACACATGCGCACACACACACAGAGACACAAGAACACACGCACAATTTGTACATCGGGTCGAGCACAGCAGGCCTTGGTCGCAAAGCCATCGTCGATGTCTGCCTGGCAATTTCCAAGCAGATCCTTTTGGCCTACGAGTGAGATTTAGGGCTTGGGCTTAAGCATTTCTGGTTTAGGGCTTGGGGCTTAGGTTTCCGGATTGACTTCTAGGGTTGGGCCAATCTCGTCAATGGGTCAAAGATAGCTAACCCTTCATGGCTTTACGGTTACTCGAGCAATGGGTGAAAGTAGAATTACTCAACTCGGATCCTAACTAAGTAACGGAGCCTTGCTCAAGGGAGATCGAGATCTCCTTTAAGCGTGCATGCTACAAGCCACACCGTTTCCAGAACGGGCTGCTTTTTCGGAGATCTGACGGCGGAACATCATGAACACCTCCATCCTCATTGTACTGACTGAGCCTGCGCTCACTATGGTGAGTCTCCTCCACTCAAGCTCCACCTATAGCCCTGATCTGAAGAAGACGAAGGTAGCTCAAAAAAGTCGTAGGGTTCGGGCCCCGAGGTTTCTGAAATCCTCGAATGAACCCCAAAATTCTAATCCCTAACAGACCCTAAGGGTGTATAAACCCGGCACTCTAAGCCCTAACCCCAAACCGAAACCGCAAGCCTGAAACGCCCTAAACACCTGTAAGGCTGGGCCTCTACGTCTGTCGCCTTTGCTTCCATGAGCGCCTTGGCCTTGGCGACCACGACGGCCACCTCGAGGGCTTTGTTTGGGGGAAGCTTGCAGAGCTTGGGGTTGAGGGCTGAGGGTGTATGTTTTCAGGGTTTAGGCTTATTAGGCTTAGGCTTCCAGGCTTCCAGGGTCTAGGGTCTCAGGACTTAGGGCCTTCGGGCTCAAGGCTTTAGGCTTTTGGTCTCCGTCGCTTAGTCCGGGACTGCTGGTCTCGCAGTGCCCAAGAATGGAATGCCAAATTGTTGAATTGTCTCAGGGTCGCTGGAACCTGAACCCAACATGTGGCGCATCTCCAAACACCTCAAGCAAAGCGACCCTGATATCAATTGAATCAATGCCACATGAAACAGCAAACCCTGAACAAGCCCAAACCCGAAAGGCTGTATACAGCTTCTCGCCAGCACCCCGCTCGCACGCGCGGGCCAAGACCACCACAACTACCATCAAACCAGGAGAATCCAAGACCACAAGGAGAAACAGGAGACCACCAGGAAGCAAGGGATACGAATACTAGAAGGATGCCACCACAACCAAAATGCTTGGGATTTGAGATCACGGTCAAAACGTCTCCACGTGTACCGACCGGATTCCCCCCGGGATTCTGAGCCCAAACAAGGCGCCGCACGGGTGCCTAAAACCTTCTCCGCCCAACAGCCCAAATCAGCCATTCGTATAAACCCAGAGAAAACACGTCAATGCCAAAACCCCAAAACTCGCGACTTGGCAGCGAGCATCCGCTTCGCCAACCCCAGTTCCGCGCTCCGCCTCGGCTTTCGTGAGGGTTCTATACAGCTTTGGAGATGGGTGTGTGATACACGTTTCTTGGTTAATATGGTTCTGTACGGCTTATAGGGATGCTTCCAGCAAGGTTTATAACACTGTATGGTGTTAGGGGCTTAGATGATTTCATGTTTCGATGCAGCTAGGGCAGCTGGGGCGTACTGCTAAACGGGAGCATTGCCCTTATATGCTTGGCTCTTGCCATCTGCTTCTGTCATTGCTATCATGGTGATCGGGTCTCTATATTCAGGAGGTCATGACTCGACACAACTTGCCTTGCTCTCACTCTCGGGTCAGCCTGTGTGCGATGCTCGTTCGTAGAGGGCTGAGAGGGTGTGGTGTCCTCATGCATACTTTGTTCCAGGATTTACCGTGGGGTTCCAGGCCTTCTATACAGTTTTTCTGCAAAGGACCTAATGTGTGCGGACTCTGTGCTGACGATTCAGGGTGTCGGGGGCTTTCTCCGACTATGTCTTTTCCGATATTCCCCGGACAGAGCCTGAGGAGTAGTGGTGGGCTTCCTTCCCTCACTTCTCCTGGAGCCAACCCTGAGGTGACTTAAGCAGGGTAACATAGGATCTGAATAAGTTGTACTGGGAAAACCCTAACTACAAGTAGGAATAGATGGTCGAACATATTTACATACTTACACTACGATAACTCCCTAAAGACCAAAGCCCCATTAAGGGAGGAGCCCTCGCCCCGTTGTTGGCGCCCTGCCAGGAGTGAGCCTGAATACTACACGTCTACTACAAACCTTCCTCTGGCCCCCTCCCCTTGCCTTCTGAACACAATCCTAGAGCCTCGGTCTTAAGGCTCAGTCTAACATGTGGTGAAAAACCGCTATACAATTTTCCGCGGTTTAAGGTTTAGGGGAAGTAAGCCCTATAAGCCCTAAGCTTAAAGCTCCGTCGATTCCCCAGTGAGGCGCTCCCTTTTGAACCTTCAGAGCGAGAGCTCCACTCTCACGCAGGATCCTCCTCTCCAACCGCTGCTTGGGATGGGTCTTCGTGACTTCGACACCAAGAGGCTGTACCCTTGACGTCCCTTTCTGGATTCATGTACGTGTCGCTGATGAACTTACAGCATGCATACCAGCTGTCAAAACTGCGATGTCTTCAGAGTACAATGGCCAGGTTGCAATTTGACTTGCGAGTGCGGTTCAGTAGTGGAAGTGGTTCTAGAACCCATCGTTTCATCCTGCTCCTACCGGTTCCTGTCGATTTCCAGCTAAGGAAGAGGTGTGCCTCCATCCGTCTCACTGCCGTCAGCCTCGCAATCAGAAGGGAATCGGATACTGCAGGCTATAGACTAGGGAGCTCGGTTCCGGAATCCGTGCTTTCTCATCAAGTCCGTGAAGACCGTTCGATGCATGCGTCTTTACGTTGCGTGACTTTTTATTCGCGACCAGCTGCGAAAATTGCAACCGCGCGTGACCGAACAGACCAGTGCCCGCTGGCACCTGCGTCTAAATCATCGCTGAGTTCTGATGCAGGTTCCACGCGGCCTGGCAGAACAGATCTGCAAGAATAGGCTCAGGCGTCCAAACAGGTTGGTCGGGGTACTGCATGCAGGTGCATATATCATATATCTCTGCGAACTCGATTCCACTACTAACCAAGTATACCCTTTGCGCTGGTTAGGGAATTTGATTCAAGTTATAGTTGCCTATAGCCTTCATTGATTCATGAACTGAAGCTCATTAAGTTATGCCGCTATGCCTCAGGGCCTCGCTGCCTACGTAGCTTTGGCCAATGAACGCGAGCTCAGATTTTCCAATGAACGCAGGCACAGAGGCGAACAGTTTTTTTAAGTCAAACGTCAAACCGCCGGGGGGATTAAAAAAAAAAGAGCCTCAGACTCTGTGCTCATGTAAATGAAAAGTGCAGAATATAATATAGGGCATGTGAGAAAAAGCGGTACACCTCTACCTTTCAATCCCTCAGTGTGAATAGAACTGACCAGACAGCAAGCTGAAGACTTGAAGCCTCAATACGCAGATCTTCTCACTCAATTTGCAACCGTTGCTGTGAGGCCGTGAGCCTGGACTTTCGGGGCGTACACGAACTCGAACCTCCCCGGCAAGTGGGAGTTGATCGCTGTCATCTCCTGCACACCTGCCAGGATCTTTAACATAACTAGCGGCTCTGGGCGTGGTTCTGCCTTGCAGCGAATGCATGAAAAGAAAGCCGCCTGCTGCGTGCACCACACCAATGAGCGACCCCTTCCAGATCGGCTCCTGTGATGCGGGGCGCCAACAATCGACAGAGCAAGACAAACAAACAAGTGGCTCTTTTTCAGCCCAGCATGTCGAGGCTGTGTTCTGAACTTTTTGGCATCAGCCCCTCGTTGGGCTGTGGCCAGTGTGTGGGGGCTAGGGACGTTCATGGAGGGAGCCCATGTGGCGTAGGAAGAGACAGAGCACAGGCTTCGAATCTAGGAACTACAAGTTCAGTGTGGCTTTGCAGGAATTGCCACTTGCAGGTACTCTCCATTCCGCGCCCAAAAACAGCTGGAAACGTCGCTTCTACCTTCCCACAAGCGGCTCAGGGGTTTTGGGCTCTCAGGTTCAGCGGTGGATTCAGGGTCATCTCTACAGTTAAAACCCGGCCTTCTTCTCACAGAGCAAGTTCAAAGCCTTGCAGGCTATCCGGTCTGGGGCGCGGGCCTCTACATTTAGGGTTGAAGGGCTTTTGGATAACGGTTGGGCTCTGCCTGTTGGGGTTTAGGGCTTTGGGATATCTTCACGGTGGAGGTCTCAGGGTCTACAGGGCTCCAGAGACGGGTGATCGAGCTAGTATAGCTATCTTCGACCCAGGCAGTGGGCTCAAAGCACGGACTGCCGAGGTTGTGGGTTAGAAAAGCTACTCGTACTCGGTCTGGCCTCCTCGACAGTGTAGCGGTGGTCCCGACCTGTTAGAAGGTCATCAGGGAGCTGAGTCTGAGGTGCAGCATGGCAGGCTTTCGAGGTTGGGGGCTCTTGTCCCGTTGTGGGGACCGTGGCGAGCTGGCCTTTGTTGCGAGACACAGCTTGAGTCCTCTTGACGACATCACACCTGACCTTTGTACAATGCAGGTGTAGATGAGATCTGGTGAAATTTTCGCTGGCACTATCGAAAAGAAGCCTTGTGAGTTGTGTGGACAGTGGCAGCCGAGGCGCGGTAGGAACTATAGACAAACTACGGCAACCCGCTTTTTACTTCAAAAATCGACACCGGACCGAGACCGCGACCTCGCGCCGGTGTCGCTCCGAAGGGATTGCCCGGGGAAGGTGCCTGCCGAGGTGATGCTTCATGTGGGAGTTTCCGAAAAGTAGGGTAGTACCTAAGGGTTTCTTTAAAGGGTACTGTAGGGGTTTCTTTAAAGGGTGCTATAGGGGTTTCTTTAAAGGGCTCTATAAGGGTTTAGGGTTTCCGAAAAACAGGGTAGTACCTTTTTTCTGGGGGTCCTAGGGTTCCTTTAAGGGTTCGGGTTCTATACGGGATCTATAAGGGCTGAGGGTTTAGGGGTACCTTATTTTGGGTTCCTTCTTATAAGGATCCTGTTATTTAGGGTACTATATTAGGTCCTTGTTTTGGAAACTCCCATGAGGGCGAAGAGAGGCAGTGCTCTGAGGGCACACGGTGCTGATGTACACCTGAAACCTTGAACCTACTCCCGAACAAGCAGCTCTGCAGGCCCCCCTGAACTAGCTAATTCAACAACGATAGTCGTGGGCTTTTTTACGATAAACAAGCAGCGTAAGTAAACAAACAATCGTATCCCTCGAATGAGACGCCTCTATGCGCCTCTGGCCTCGGGAACCTCCAGTCTAGTCCAACGCTATCGCCCTCTGAGCTGCGGGCGGCCATGCTTGGCGCCGGGGCACCAAGAGATCCTTCCTGCCAGGACATTGTGACGGGGCAGGGAGCGGGCCTTCTCGGTTCAATGCCAAACTTAAGCATATGTGTGCTGCTTGTGGAGAATCGGGTGTCTGATGCATTTCAATTAAAAACGATGCAACCTTCTTAGAAGCCGAACAAGTAGAAGCAGTAGTAGAAGTAGACGTCGTGCTTGTCGTCGTCGCACCATAACTACTAGCCGGATGTCGTTGTCATTGTCATCGTCCTGTTGCTGTTGGTCTCCTCCTACCACCACGACGACGACCACCACCACCGGGACAACGAAGTGTTCGATATCTTAACATCGAAACGAAGCAGAGGAACGGACTCAGCATTAGCATCTGACTAAAGGGCTTGTCTGCGTGCAAACCCGAAACCGAAACCGATTGGCGCCAAGAGGAGCGGTCTACGATTGGCTCCTGCTTGGGAGCTGGGCGGGCCCTCGTCTGGGCAAGCAGCTGGAGCTTCTTGGACACTGCCTGCTACACACAAGATTTGTTTAGAGTTTTAAAGTCGAGGGCATCGGACGGTTCAGGGTCCCCGGTAGCAGGTGACTTGGTTTTCCCTGGGCAATGCAAGGTGCATCCACTTGCTTTTCAGCGAACATGCCTCATCTTCACAGGTGTAACATCGGCCTGACCCATCTCGCGGAAGCGGCGTAGCGCAGGTGGGTTATGCCAAGGCCTGGGACTCTGTGGGTTCAGGGACAAAACAAGGATAATTGGTTATGGAAAGAAGGCAAGAGCCAAAAACTCGAAGGTCAAAGAGGCTGAGGTAAAGCCGACAATGAAAGCAGCCTAAAAGAGAGGCCATGGCCAGAGGAATTGCTGGACAAGGGGTTCTGGAAAAGAGCAGCTGGGTTCACAGGAATATTGTTGTAGTGGTCGATACCGGATGCAATCATCACCACCAGTTCTTCACAAATCCGTGGCAGCAGCTCAGTGACTGATTGGTTCCTGGAGAGAGAGAGAGAGAGAGACAGAGACAGAGAGAGAGAGAGAGAGGTGCTGTACCAGATCTAGTGCAGCGTTCTGGCACCCTAAACCGTATAGACCCTAAACCCCTAAAGGTGGTCGGTCTCGTCGCCGTGCGAACGCAGGCTAATTCCTATAGTTTCTACACCTAAATCTTCTGGCTAAGGATGCAGGGGGCTTTGCGCGCGCTCGGATTGTCTGCTGACTGCTTGCATAAAACCCCCAAAACCCATCCCTGGACCCATAAACCCTACAGACCCAGAACCCTGAATTTTCCGGTGCCAGCAGCCACGTATATTCTTGTTAAGTACGTTCGAGAGAACCTGTAGAAGCGGATCGATAGCACATGCTAGTCCACTCTAGTTTGTTATCAAAACCCTAAACCGTAAAATCTAAAACCGAAAAACCCCGAATCCTGAGTTCCCCACCCACCCTCGATCTGCAACTCATGAAGTTGATGCTTCACCTCGGCAGCAGGTTGCAACTGGGGTGTCCAAAAGGGTTCCCTGAAGGGCTCCTTGAAGGAATCTACTATAAGGGTACAATCGGGATTAATTTGTATATTAAATATGTGCCGGCATAATCAGAATAGGGCTTTGGGGGGGTACATTATACGCTAAATATGTGACGACCATAAGGGGATACTACTGTTATTCCGACCCCTGTAGTCTGCGCCTGGGCACAACAGTCGAGCCTATTGCTGGCGCATGTCAAGGCCAAGTGGCCTGAAAGATAGGCGCCGTTCCACGGCTCGTCGCGCTGTACCACGGGAAACCACAAAGAATGCTGCCCTTACCTTCCCGGCGTTATAATGAATAATACAAAGGCAAACGAGTGCAACATAAGTTTGCCACAGTCTGTACCAGAACCCGCTCCAAAAACTGCAAAGTGCAGGACAAATGCACAAGGCTTTTTCCTGCTTTGTCTTGATGCATTGCCACTGGGCTTCGCACGAGCTCTGCGATCTCCACCTGACAGCAGCGAGCCACCAATACCGCCAGCAATATACAGCTCAACGCCAAGGACACAGTATAAATGCATGTGGTATGGGGCTAGATACAAAACAATACTGCTGAAGTTGTCAAGTGTTGTGTTTCCTCTGGTACTCCAACTGCTCTTCAACTGCTCTTTGCCGGTTTGGAAGAAATGCCTTCATTCAGAAAAATCAAAGGACATCTAGCGGCCTCCCAATGCTACACCCGGCACGACTCGCAACCCAATGCGCAGTCCGAATTTGTGCAGCAGTGTCTTGAGCATAAGCCCTAAGTGGCTAGATCCTGCACATCATTCGTCTATGAACTCTTAGACTTACACCGTCAACTCTTCAGTTTCCGCAGGCCTCCAGCACCGACGTCTCTTCGGAGACAGCACTCGACAGCGAGCCTACGGCTCAAAAAGTTGAAAGCAAGCACACAAACAGCCAAACGAAACCAAAACACCCTCAAAGGAGGATTTCGGAAAGTCTGCAGTCTGATACCGTCTTGCTTATGTGGTCTGCGGGGCCCGGAGGCAAAGCTTGACGAAGCACTTCGATGGGCAGAGCCAGCAGTATGAGTGCTACGCGGCCTGAGGAGGCGTAAGGAAGGTCCCTTTCTGAGCATGCCCACTCCGAACCCCGACACCGCCTTACACAACCCTGTAAGCTACGCCTATGACAACCTTATAGACCTAGTCCGACTTCAACAACTCCTTCCTCGTCGAACTCCGAATCCACTGCTTTTACTGCTGTGCCCTCGAACCTCCATGCAAAGCGAAGAGAAATCCGATAGCCGAACGGCCGAACGCTGCACTGATCTTGTGCCCGAGACCCGGGCCGATTAGGTCGTAAAGGACCTGATGAGAGGACTCGGAGGGAGTGTGGGGAGAGTCATCTGGAACCCCTGTGATCGAGTTGCAGTCAGAGGATCGGAGAATTATTGCCGGATTTTGTGGCCCGGGCATTTGGAGCATTTCAGCTTGGACTTAAGGCCCGTGGGCGAGGGTGGGGCGTGGTGGTGAGGCATCGGGATTTCAATTGACATGGCAGCACTGACAGCACAAAGCGAGCAAGGCTCCTGTGCTAATTGTGACTCTGCAACATGCTTGCAGACTTGTCCCGCCTGCTTCTGCTCGCCGAGCAGCTCTAGCGACGGCTGGGTGAGTGCATCAGGCACGGAAGCCTCTGCGCGAGTGTTTTGGCTTGGCTGGTGTGGATGCGTGAAAGCACAGATGGCGATGGTGATGATGATGAGGAGAGGAGGATGACGAGGGGGACACCCAAGGCTCACCTGTCGACAGGGGCTACAGGCGAAGATGATACAGGGATCGCCAACCTGGCTGGCATCCAGCAGCTCCACTGTGAGCACCTCCAACCTGCACCCAGCACGCAACGAAGAGCAGACATCTGTCTCTGCACATCCTCAGCATGCTTCTGTTTCGCCTGTGGTTTCCCCAGCGCGCCCACTGCACTATCATCTTTGACCACGACAACTTCCTGCTACAAGTAGCAGAGCAGCACGTTCCTCTCCAAAGATGTTGACCTTTCCCTGCTGCTTTCACCCCGCAGCTGTTCTGACCACAACTCCTGCCAATGATACCTCGGGGTTTGCCATCGATCATCATGGGTTCTGCTTCTTCCGGGTCTCACATTCCAGTACAGGGTCATCCCCTTGCTGCCAAACAGTCCCTGAGGGCCTTGAAGCGATATCCTTCAGAACAGCTGTGCCTGACCTGAGTTGGCAAAAGGCTGATCGAATCCAAGCATGCTGATTTTTCACTCTGGATCCTCGACGTCTGCGAAGAAGGGGTTCAACAAAAGGGCTACATCGAGCTTGCTCGACGGACTGGTTTACGTTTCTGCAGATCACTGCACGATCATGAAGACTGCAACGCCCCACATGCGACAGTCTGCGACGGCCAAAGCCCTGAATAACCCCCCTAGAATCCCAAGCCCTGACCCTGCTACCCTGAGGATTTCCAACAACAGCTGAGTCCTCGACGCCATGGTTTCTGTGTCTCTGGGGCGCCTTTTCAGCAGTAGCATTACTATTGATATCGCTATATTGGTAGTACTATCAGTAGGACTACGCCGGACTTTTCCAGTATTGCTGTTCGTATTGAGTACGACCTTCAAGAACGACCTCCTCTAGCCCCGGGCTTAGGGGGCCCAAGAAAACGATTGCTACTATCATTACTATTACTGTATTATTACTTACTATATTATTGCTACACTTTTGCTAAACTATTACAATATTACTTCATTTTGTTTACTACAATATTAGTACTAGTATCATACCTATGATAAGTACTATTACTATTTCTGCTAATGTTCTTACTTATTACCATTGCTACATATTCGGGGTTGAGGGCGCGGCTCGGGACTTTGAGGGCCTTGACCCCCTCGCCCTCGAACCCTGAACAGCAAAAGTAGTAGTAGTCGTCGTCGTAGTAGTAGTCGTCGTGGTGGTGGTGGTTGTGGTAGTGGTAGTGGTAGTGGTAGTGGTAGTGGTAGTGGTAGTAGTAGTAGTAGTAGGAGTCGGAGTCGGAGCAGGGAGTAGTAGTAGTAGTAGTAGTAGCAGTAGTAGGAGTAGGAGTAGGAGTCGGAGCAGGAGTAGGAGTAGGAGTAGTAGTAGTAGTCGTCGTGGTGGTGGTGGTAGTGGTAGTGGTAGTGGTAGTGGTAGTGGTAGTGGGAGTGGGAGTGGGAGTGGTAGTGGTAGTGGTAGTGGTAGTGGTAGTGGTAGTAGTTGTAGTAGGAGTAGGAGTAGGAGTAGGAGTAGGAGCAGTAGTAGTAGTCGTCGTCGACGTGGTGGTGGTGGTGGTGGTAGTGGTAGTGGTAGTGGTAGTGGTAGTGGTAGGGGTAGGGGTAGGGGTAGGGGTAGTGGTAGTGGTAGTGGTAGTGGTAGTGGT
>BGNK01000487.1:147298-178111 GCA_003297005.1 Symbiodinium sp. clade A Y106 | reverse complement strand
GTAGTAGTGGTAGTGGTAGTGGTAGTGGTAGTGGTAGTGGTAGTGGTAGTGGTAGTGGTAGTGGTAGTGGTAGTGGTAGTGGTAGTGGTAGTGGTGGTAGTAGTAGTAGTAGTAGAAGTAGAAGTAGAAGTAGAAGTAGAATAGAAGTAGTAGGCGAAGCTCTGTATTCGCAGTGCCCAGCCTGCTCGTGCTCGCCCCAGCTGCGTCGAAAACAAGCAGAGCCAAAGATCAGCGAAAACAAATAGGGCTTACATTATGTAGAGGGTTTGTAGGATTGCTTACAGGCTTACAGGGTTTGCAGGGTTTGGGGTTTGGGTATAGGGCCAATGGCAGCAAGCGGCTTGACGCAGGACCCAGGCGCTTTAGGAACAAAGCGTTAACTTCTTCACATCCTTGGAGCTCTTGGCTTTGGCTCTCTTGATCAGGCTTTATGTGCACAGAGGCCAATCCCTTTTACACCTTGACGACGCAGTGCTTTAAGTCTGCAGCGGCAGAGGTTCTAGTGGGACCCCGTGCAAGCAAAGCACGCAGCGTTTGTCGAGCGCGCGGTCGTAGTGCAGCACAATCACGTGCCTGTCTGTGAAGCCATGTCAACCTCTTCAAGTGGACGATCCACTGATACAATCCAGGGGCCCTCGAGGTAAGGGTCTGGTCCCCGGCCTACTTGCGTGGGTCGCGAAAATCTGGCCTGAAGGGGCCGCCCAATGTGTAGCTAAGGGCAACTCTGAGAAAGACCTTCCACGCCCCACACAAGTTCAACGTGCAAATTGCAATCCATCAAGCATCTCCAGGCGTTTCCTGCTCTTGTTGAAGGATGATCCTGGAGAGTTGGAGGAGGGACAGCACGCATAGCACAAGTCAAACGTTCCCCGTCGATCCGGGTGAAGTGGGCCCCTCGCTCTGTTCGAGGAGGACAGGAAAACCGTGCCTCCAAGGGCCCAAGTTGGCGAACGAACCCAACTTGCACTGAAAACCGAACCTCTAAACCCAGACTCAAAGAGAAGGAGGATCTTTTTCGATTTATATATATGTATAGATATATGTATAATTAGATAATTAATTATACATATATATATATGGACTCTTGAGGCTCTCGTCTGTCCCGAGGGTGGCCCTGGCCAAACTTGGTCTCTCCAGGGCCCACCTTAAAGGCGATGCTCCGGTTTTGGGGGACCCGGTGCGGGTGAGAAAACAGCGGCCTCCCGCGAGGCCACTTAAGTGGACGCTTTTTGGCGCGTCTGGAAGCGGGTTCACGCCTCCAAAAGCCGCGGATGAATATGAATATACCTAGACTTGATTTCAACCTCTGGGTTGGTGTCGACGCCGAACTGACAAGGCTTCGTGGCGAAGCCTCTCCAGCTCTGTACAGCCTGCCGAAAACGGTCACCAAAATCTGCAGTTCAAGCGAGCGCGCCGAAGCTTGAAAACGACAAGCCTCTGGCTTTCTGGGCCCCTCCCGAGCAAGTCCGCAGCTGGAGCCACCCTCCTGCCCATGGAGGCCCTGAAACAACGGGATCTCTGTGAGCTCTTTCTTGGATCTCTCCCAGAGGCCTCCTCTGCAGTGGTGCAGTGGGACGTGAGGGTTGGCCCGAGACTGCTGACAGCAAAGCATGGGATGGCAGCCACTGTACATGGGAGATGGAAAAAGCGACGGCGCTAGAGTGCCCTACTGCAGCTACTGCAACATGTATGGATTGGCAGGTTGGCGCATCGGTGCACCAAAAAGGTAGGAAAGGCACAGGAATCAAGAACGCCTGGCCTCCCATTGAGTTCAGGAAAGGAGGAGACTGTGCTGCGCCCTGCATCGCTCATCTTTCGCTAGCTGGCGCAGGAAGCACACTCCTTCGCGAAGAAAGAGAACCTTTACCACGAACCATTGAGGAACCGTAGACCTCGCAAACCTCAAAAATTAATCGAATGAGCCGTCCAGTGGAAGCAGCCTCCAAGGCCACTTTGGTTTGTCGGTCCACTTGCACATGGTCGGCTGTGACCGCACCATAGCAGGAAGATAGCCGTGAAGTCTATGGTGGAGTCTAGGGACGCCTCAACTGCCAGAACAAACCCTACTACTAGTTCAAAGAGGAATTGTGCGAGGACCGCTAGGGAGCAGAGTAGTTTCAGTCTTGGGTCGTTTCTGCTGCGCACCACTTTGGAGAAGCCCTCAACACTGACCGGTAGGCACGCCGAAGGCGCATGGGACGAACAGCTACCTGGGGTGCTGTTTCTATGGCCCTTACGTTTCGGGTGCCTTTGACTCACGGCCGAAAGCAAGCAAGCTAACATCAGCAGGACCCCTTAAAAGGATCCCTAACTGAAGAAACCCTCATATACCCCTTCAGCCTTAGTTACATTCCCAAGCCGGACATCCGCAGCCCTCCGAGCTCAAGAGACCTCTCTGTTTCCATCCCGACACGGCATCTCCCAAGCCCTGGTGTCTTTGACAAGCTGGGCCCTCAGCCTGCCGAAGCGACCCCAGCCGCTTTCGACGATGCGTTTCAATACTCCTGTAGTTCACTTGTGCTCGAAGAAGATAGAAGCCGATAGAAGAATGACTGACAAGGAGAACATACGAACAGATAGCGCTAGCAAGTGAAAATGATGAGTAATACGTTTCGTTGAGGTGGAACTGATCCCTACGCAGCTGCCTACTTTGGGATAGCTTGGGCTCGAAGTCGCAAGCTCGGCATGCTGTGGGCAATCGATGCACCTGGGACTTCAGCTAGGAACGGAGTTCCCCTTTCGTGGAAGACTCGTTGAACAAGGATTCCTGACGGCTCCCATGGCAAACACATCCAAAACCCCGCCCCCCGTTACGTCCGTCATCTGAACTAAGTTTGCATTACCCAGATTCATGCTAGAGGTCTGGACCAGCATTCCTTCAACAACCATACTCTTGCTGGCCACATGCAGACTCCAGATTCTGAGGTTCTGGGCTCCTGTGACCTTTCCCTACCTTGGGAACCCAACCTAGCCTGAGTTCCGCAGGAAAAACGCCTGCGGAGCGGCTGAAGCGGCTGAGGGTAAAGAGCCCGTCTACGAGGCCCCGATTCTCTCTTGGTGTACAACGAGCAGAAGTAAGTGCTGATGTAGTTTCATTACACAGCACTGTGAGCCGTCGCCTTCTGGCCCGATCAGAGCCGGACAAGATCTTTTCCCACAACTTTCGTTTTGGTAGCACAAGTCATGAGCCTCATCTTCGAATTTTTCGCTTCCATCACAAAAGGGGCTCTGAAGCTGCGCTATCTCTACCAAGCCGTAATCCCTGAACCCTAAACCCCAAACCTAGTCCATGGTTGGGACAGTAGAGAAAAAATTCAAATTTCCATTCCTTCACGGCTTTAGGTGCCAATACAGATCTAGAAAGCTTTACCAACTATGACAAGGAAACCCTACACCAGGGTTCGACTTCAAGAGTCCCCAATATTATCTATAGTTGGGGCTCTATACTAAACAATCAATGCAATACAACAAATATCCCGAATCGATACCTAGTAAGGACCTAGTAGCCTCGTATAAACCCTAAACCCAAGCAGGATCCGAAGATGGGACCGCAGAGGCCGACGATTGGCCCAAGGAACCAGGTCCCTCACCGCCTTACCGGGACGCAAAGTCTCCTAATGTAGGGGCCTTAAAAATTAGAACAGAGTTTGGGGGTATACTATACCGTAATTACAATAAGGAGACCCCTAAAGCCCTATTCTAATTATTAAGGCCCGTTTTTTCGGTCTTTGGGTTGGGTGTTTAGAGCTATTTGGGGTATAGGGTTTAGGATGTAGGGTACAGCGCAGCTTGGGGTATAGGGTGGCCTTTTGTAAGTTAAGGGTTCTTCGGGGGCTTGGGGGTTCGTGGGTCTGGGGGGCTTTGGGCTTGTAGGGTTTCGAGTTTAGGGCTTTAGGGTTTCAGTATTGAGGGCTTCGGGCTCTGCCGTTTAGAACTCATAAGGCTTGTGGCGGGGTTTAGTAGGGTTCGGGTAAACCGGTCATACGGTGTCATGGCACTGGTACTGTTGATGGACAAAATCCTGCATGACCCTAAGGACCCTAAACTATGGGAATTATGGTATATTCCTTATACTGGGTAATGCAGGATTTTGTCCATCAGCCGTATGGCTGATGCTGTCTATGCGGTGTCGGCTTGGGTTTACAGGGATTCAGTTGTAGGGTCTAGGGACCAGGGTCTGGTGCACTTCTTCTGCGGTTACTGTCGCCAGAGGAACGGCAGGCACTGAGTGCTACAAGTGCCAGTATCAAGATACTTCAGAATTTCTTCCAAGGCACCTCTGACGAAAGCCTTGTAAACCCAAAGCATACACTTCCGGCTTCAATGAAAGTTAAGGTTGGTACTCCATGGTGCAGCGTCCCCACCTCCTGAGAAACCCTTGGTAAACGTGCCGTCGGGTTGTCTCCCAAAACCCTCCACGACGAAACACCTTCCTCGATTCCCACCTGCGAATCCCTGACACAACTCAATACCCCGACATCCCCGAATCAGCACATACTTGCTATCATAGATGTCTTGCACAGCTTCGTTCCCAAAAGCCCAAAACCGGCACTGCTGATAAGAGGCCTGCCCCCAGAAGGCACCCGCTTGGGGTAGCTTTGGAACCTGACTGATGGTGGCAGGATCCAACTTGTCTCAAGGGCTCCAGGTTCAATTAGGAAAGTAATGTAGGGGCCTTAATAATTTCAATAGGGTTTCGGGGTATACTATACTATAATTATAGTAAGGAACCCCCAAAATAGTACAGGTAAATTTGACGGCCCCTATATTCATGTTCTCCTGCTTGGGGTGCAAGAAGGTAGCGACATGTAGGCTTCAGGTTTGTGTCTTGTTGAGATCTCTGGAGAGACATCCACCCCTCCGGCAGTCGTCGGCAGCTGCGGTTGTCACGACTGCAAATTTCGTCGAAAGACCCTCCAAAGCTAATCGCTGCCCAAGGGGCGGGACCATGGGATGCGGGAACAGCTCCGAGAAAGGCACGAAGTCCTTGGTTGGGAAAACCGAACAATTCCACCGGATTGGTACGCCGCAAAAAAATCACAAGGCTTCCGAAAGAGTACCCGAGAGTCATCCTGCTCGGAACACCTGGCAGCTTGGCCACAGCAGTCGGCAGGTTTAGCCATCTAGCCCTCTCAAATCTGGGGCTGACATGAACTCAACTGGCAACCCATATATATATATATATACATATATGTATATATATATATATGCATGTGTATATATATATATATAAATACATCAACAAGTAAAAAATAAATATATATATATATATATATACATACATATAGGTATGACTTCCAGCAAGGAAGCGACAGCGGTACACAGGATTGCATTTTCAGTGGTCCATGCCTTCCATGTGTTTTGGCAGGTACCACGTCGAGAAGGGCATGTGCCGTAGATGCACATGCGCGCATGTCGGCGGGTATATGCATGCTTGTATGTGCTACCGTTGTCTCCTCGGCTTTGCCAAACGACCTTCGGCCCGTTCGGCCTTCCACTGTAGTATCCTATACTATACACTGCTCATGTAGGAATCTGATTAAGAAACGTTGGGCCTTTATTAGGGTTCCTTATATGAATCCTACTGTTTTGGGGCTATAGGCCCAGGGTTTCTTAATCAGGTTCCTACATTACATCCCACGGAATGCACTTTGGCACAAGCGTGTGAGCTTCAGGATGGTGGGACAAGGAAGCATAGACCAACATGTGTATATTGCAGATTAAACAAGCGAACAGACAAACATACATGCATGCATGCATACAGGAATACATAGATACATAGGTGCATACACAAGTATACCCATAGTGAGCATGCGTGTGAATTTGACATATGCACATTGCCTGACATGATGTGCTCTTGTATATACCGTTTTCTTCACATACAATTGTATGGCCTGTCCGTACCCATGCGCATGCCTTGAAACACATTTAGATATGCATCTATGTGTTCATCTATCTATTTGTTTATCAATGCTTCTGCGGCAGCCTCATCTTCAGCTCCGGTCGGAAGTAGTTCATGTGGTACCTCCAGATCTTAACCTCTTTTCCAGATTTCTTCTTCAACAATGGCTTGAGAGTGAAGGCGCGAACATTTCGACCCGTCCGCTAAGGGCTTGTTCCACAGCTGCCATGCAAGAGCTCTGCGAAAGCCATCTCCCATGAAAGCTGCATGGCAATGTCAAGACCGACTGAAGTTGAAGCGTCAAGTGCTTGAAGTTAATGTAGTTCGCACACCTAGTCAGAAAGCATCGAAACTCTCCAACAAGGGGCACCACTGCTGCATCTCAAGGAGGCTGAAGGGCCCCTGGATCTGGTTCTTCGGGTCAATGTACTGCCAACCTTCGCTTCGTAGCAGCGAGGAACGAGGTGACGAGGTGATGTGATGATGAGCGACATGATGGGGTAAACGATGCAACGACAGCCAACGCCGAGAACGACCACGACGACAACGACAATTTCAACCACAACAACAACCACCACCACAACCACAGCCACAACCACGACCACAATGACAACGACAACCACAACGTCAACACCAGCAGCCACCAACCACCAACCACCAATCACCATCCGCCAACCGACAACCGACAACCGCCAACAGCAACAACAACAACAACCAACAGCCAACAGCCAGCAACCAACAGCCAGCAACCAGCAACCAATCACCAGCAACAGCGACAGCAGCAGCATCACCACCACCACCACCAACAACAGGACCAAGACCAAGAACAGGAACAATGCCAAGAAAAAGAACGATACCAACACCACCGCTTGGTTTGATGTTTCAGAACTTGCGGTTGTGGCTGTCGTTGCTACTATCGTTTGTTGTGCGTGATCTTGTTGTTGATGGTGCTGGTGCTGTGTTGTCGATATTGCGGTTGTTGATGATGTTACTGTGCTTGCTGCTCACGTTCCTCACGGTGTTTTTGTTATTCGTGCACTAGCCTGTCCGTGCATAGTCGGTGTGATGCCAGTGGTGCTCATGTAGCAGCAGTCGTCGTCGTCGTCGTCCTTGAAAAGAACTTTTCATGAGCAACCTCAAGGTTGCCGGGTGCGGGATTTCGAAGTCATTGCTGCCGAGGGAAGATCAAGCTTCCTGAAGGATCGGGGCAGTGCCCAACCAGCCCTCCAACAGTTCTACAGAATGAAGGTCCCGAAAGCTTCAGCCTTGAAGCACTGAATCCCTGAAGAGAACACGATTCAGTGAACTTCGGATTGACTTCCCAGCGTGGACGCTGAGGTGAGGCGAAAGAACACCTTCAAACTGTAGCCACTCACCCAACCCTCCCCCTGCGAAACGGAGTAAAAGTTTCGGGCGTCGTGGTAGGCCCAGGACTCCCTGCAATGTGTGACCCTTGTTTGGTCGCATGGCCAAGACCCGTGCCTGTGGCCGGACAGGCCTGCTTCTGCCCGTGAGCGCCTTGAGGTTTCTGGCTTCGAAGTTGGTTTGGGCTTGAAAGTGTTGGCATGTACTAAGAGGGATACTTGCTGGCCGAACAGGAAGCTATCAGCTATCAAGTTCCGAGAGGATCGGGCTCCCTGCGCCCAGTCACGGCCCACCCCCTGACTTCAACCATAAAGGGTCTCTTCATAGGGACCCTTAGGCGGGTAGGGGGGAGGGGGGGTAGGGGACTATACTTCCTTAAAAGGCCTTATGAGTCCTTATTATGGGCATTACGGCCCCTTACCCCCCCTCCCCCTACCCCCCCTAGGGGTCCCTATGATCTCTGAAACATGCAAGCTGAGGCCCCCACTGGCCCCCATGCTCTGCATCTGCTGTTGCTGCTGCTGTTGTTGACGCTGGTGGCCTTGGAGAAGCCCAGAAGGATCGCTTGGGGATCTCCGGGTTCGAAGAAACTGTGCTCTGGGACTCGCAGAAGGGGGGCTTCGTAAGACTGATCCGGAGTACTTTGTCAAAGATTCGAGCATTTTTGTTTGTTTTTTTTGGGGGGGTGGGGGTCTCTGGTTGAGTTCACGAAGCCATCATCATGTCTCCACCGAGTCAGCCACACAAAGCAAACCAAGTTCGTGCCCCGTAAATGCATGTCTGGTCGTAGAGAGTGAGAAAGATATAAATAATATAAAGCATTGGAAGTTCAAGTCCCACGACGCTTTGCGCCTCAGCGGAAGCAACTCCCCGAAAAGAGCCCCAGCCCGGTGCAGCAAGTGCCTGCAGCCATCTGCTGCGCTTGTGCCAGCTTCTTCGCCTCCCGTCTGGGATCTGATTGCTACGATCCGAATATTTCGAATTTACTCAATTCATCTCTAGCTCCTGGCACGTCAGTGTACAGTTCACTTCAACAAAAGCTGATGCACATCATAGCAAACAAGCTGTGTAGCTGTCTTGGCGGATGTACATGCATCTGCACGTGTATGCCCGTGTACATATATACACATACACAGGTATTTCAACACATACGGTTGCTTTTGAACATACCTCTGCATGCGGCGGTGTGTTTGATCGGTGTGATCATGCTGATGCTGATGCTGTTGCTCTTGGTCATCCCCCTTTGAGCGTTTAGACGGTGGGCATGATGGCGGTGACGATGCAGGCTGATTGCGGAGCCGTCTCTTATAAGTCCACCAGGGAGTTCAGCTAGGAGTACGAGCAGACTGCAGTTAGGAGTTGTGCGACTGCTGCGATGTTGCTAGGTGTGCTGCTGGTAAAACGTCGGAAGCTACAAACACGGCCGAGGGGTTTTGAAGGCACCCTTAAAAAAGCCTCACAGGAACAGCTCTGCCCCTGAGCACTTTCGTGCCTCGTGCTGCTGTCGCTGTCGCTGCTCCTGCAGCCGCGCCTCAGAGGCCGAGCTGGCGATAGGCTTCTTTGTTTTGCGTTTCTCGGGTCAGGCTTTAAATTTTTTTCTTTAAGGTGCAGTGGCTCTTTCTCTGCTCCGCATGAAAAAGCAGGGGAATTGCCTGCCTCTCGGGGCTTACACCAGCGAGCTTCAAGATTTTAGGATTTAGGAATCGGGGTTTTAGTGATTATTGTGTAGAAGGGGTTCTCTGAAATCCATGGTGCGCTCTGTAGGTCCATCCACTCTGGGGCCCTTGCGGCATTCTCCTCAAGAAGCTGCATGCCATTCTGAGCTTGTTGGGCCTGTTCGTACAGCTGCATTCGCCTCGCGAGCTCCTGAAAGGGGTCTTTTCTTTTAAGGTGCTTGCGCCTGCCGACGGGAGGGAAGTCCAACTCAAAACTGACGGAAAACATCACCGAAGACAGTTTTCGGTGACATGTAAGACTGCTTTGGGCTTCCTGTGTAGCCTGTCAACACCTCCCTGCTGCATTTTTTTGCTACATATACTTCAGCATTTGTGCGTGGCGGAAAATAGATTTGCGCACAGCAACACCCTCTCAACAGGATCGCGGGGCTAGCGCAGGAAACTGTATAGCTGCAATTGCGATAGAAGTGGGTTGCAGGAGGGACTGCCAACACGACGATAGCACAATGTCACTTGTCACGGGCAAATTGCTCTATCCTCTCGATTTTAGTGCGCCCTGCGCCAAGATTTTGATAAGCACCGATGCCAGCGACTTCCATGCAAGTGCAGCCATCCGATAGGTGATGTTCTTCATGAGCCAAAGCCCCATGGCCTGCTGCGTCGAAGCTCCGAGGAGGAGAGCCCTTAGATGCGTTAACACTGGCTCTACTGCACATGGTCGGGAACCAGAACAAGAGGGCAAAGTCCAGACATATCTCAACGGAAACCCACACACCTCTTATAAACCTTACAACCCCCTGCAATATAAACCCCTACCAACCTTCAGCAGCCCTGATAAAAACCTGGAAGCCCCCTAAACCTAGACGGCAAATAAATCCCTAAACCCTTAAGACCCTGAGACCTCAAATTGAACCCTAAACCCTCAGAGTCCCGGGCTGCTCTCGTTGCTGCTGCTGTTGGCGCTGCTGAACCATGGCTTTGGCCTCCCGGAAGCTGTCAAAGCAATCAGGGAACGAAAAGGCAAAAGGGGTACCTGTAAGGGTCATTAGACAGGGTTTAGAGGTGTGTGGTTTGGAGTCTAGGTTTGCGGTTCTTAGTGCTCAGCGTCTTGGAGCTTAACGCTTACACTGTATAAGGCTTTCGTGGGGTTGCTGTCACTTAACGGCTGCTGTAAACGTCTTAGGGAGTATGGTGAGGCTGTTAAAGTGGCAGATGTTGCATGAAGCAACCCCTATATAAGCCCTCCACCCGAAAATCTTAAAACCCCAGCCCTAAATTTTAAACCTATAGGTTACACATGCAGGACAATGCCAATAAGGCTATGACAGCCCGAATCACTACGATCACCGCACAGGGGCCTGAATGATCAGAATCGGGTTTGGGGGGGACATTTTTTAGTACCTATAGTCTCCATTGTAGTTCCTTTTTTTGGTTTAACCAAATATATATAAGGATCCTATAAGGTAACCCCCAAAAGGATCTACAATGGAGACTATAGGTAGAGTTCTATACCGACTATCAGGGAATCCCAGAAGTATACAGTATACAGAGGCAATCATAAGTAAGCTAGGGGTTGGGAATACGCCGCAGCCTTGCTCCAATTGTTACGTCCCCTACAGTGCTGATCCTGGAAGACTCTAAGAACCCCAGCATTGACGCAGCAAAGCTTCAACAACCCAGTGCCCTGCCGAGCAAGCAGCAAACCGACAGCTCTCATATGATGCAGTCTGCCCCTACACCTGCAGCAAATCAACCCTAAACTCGAATCTAAAAATCCTAGACCTGAACCCTCTACCCCAAACTTTAAAAACCCGAAACCTTCAAACCCCCAACGCCCCTTAAACCCCAAAATGCGCCAAACTCGCAAGCCTCAAAGACCGAAACTCAGATCTCCACCTGCGCCGCATTGTGGGCCGCCTGGAGGCGCAATGCTGCGGCGGCATCTGCCCCACCTGAGCCCAGTAGCTGGGTTCAGGGTTTTTCAGGGTTTAAGGTTTGGTTTCTGTTTATAGGTACGTGCTTAGGTCTAAAATTAAAGGTTCCAGGTTTCGGGCTTGTAAGAGTTTAAGAGTGCGGGTTTCGGAGCCAGGGTGTAGGGCTGCGGGCGGCTTTGTAAATACAGGTTGCAGGCTCTATGGGGTTTATGGAAAAAGGTAGGATTTCGAGACTTGAGTTCCTAGCGGGGCAGGTTCGGGGTTCCGCATGCCTTGGAGCTTTCATGAGGGTAGATTGGGGGCCGCAACAATGAGGGAACAGCACTACACTCTGAACGCTATTATGAATGCCTCCAGACAATTAACCTGCAAGGCCCTGAAATGCCGAGTACCTCAACATTGCAATTCCCCAAGCCGGGCTCTTACCGAAACCCTAAGCTAAACCTGGAGCCCCAAACCCTAGATCAACCCCAAACCCCTAAAGCCCCAAGCACCTAGTAGGGCACGGCGCTTGTCGATTTCCGGGCTTGGAGCTTGATCTGGGGGTTCAGGGATCATATAACATAGGGGCCTGACTAATTGGAATTGGGTTGTGAGGCGAACTACAGTAATACTTACATAGGGAAGACAACCTAAAAAGGAATACTATTACTGATGATTCGGGCCTCTGTTATGTTGAACCGAACCGCACAGAAACGCTCGATTTAAGAACAAACCGAACCGAATGGAACCCTGTACTTCCTGCTCTATACTTGGAGGCCTTCCAGCTTGCTCATACTCGAACTAGCACTCGCAGGCAGCAGAGCTTGGCCCCCTGCCGCCATAGCCCGCAGATCTTTGCAAGTTGAGCATGTCTCTGACCTCAGGGATTTTGCTTCTTGAAGGGCTCTTCAGCCCCGATCCAGGATCGCATTGAAGAGCTGCAGGAAGTACAAAGGATGTTTCCGTGTAGTTAGACCCTAGACCCTTAGAGTATCGCTCTAGTGATGATTCCGCCGCATGAGCGGAGGGTTGGTTGGGTGTATGTGTGCAAACACAAAGGTGTTGGTTGCAGACTTCTCGCACCAGAAAAAGGAGACCGAGACAAGCAAAGAGAGAGAGAGAGAAAGAGAAAGAGAAAGAGAAAGAGAAAGAAAGAGAGGGAGAGAGGGCGAGAGCCAGTGCGAGAGCGAGGGTGAAAGGCGAGACACGAAAGCGAGCAAAAGGAGCTAGATTGGTCGGCGCATTTTGTGCGATAGCCTGGAGAGAACTAAGTTCGTCGGTATGCCATGGGTTTTTGAAGACTCGCCCAATAAAAGAAAACGCCTAACAAGTAAGTAGGCTCTTAGACCCCACGGAGTCTTTCCGTTCTCGGACCCCTGACCCTTGCTAACGTCCTAGCCCGAAGGTGCCTACTTTCTGCTTTGAGCTTTAGGGGTTTAGGGTTTCGTTGTAATCTGTTGATTATGCAACGAGGATCGTGAAGCAATGACTTGTCTGAGCAAGGGGATTTGCAGGGATGCTTTACGCAATCACTATGTTGCCATTGCAACGCAATGCCATCACTCATGGCCCCCTGTTACTGAAGGAGGTCCTGGTCAACCCCCAGCTGTCAACCCTGAAGGACGAAACTCGAGACCTCATGCGTTCTGTCATCTGGGAATGAACAACCAGACAATTATGTGTCCAAGGCAAGCCGATCAAGCCAAATCTGAAAGCTAAAGGCTCCATGACCTAGTTTGGCAGGGATCGTCTAAGCCGACTGCGATCTGTTCCTGCGCAGCTTCCTGTGCCTTGCGGTTGTCTTGACTTGCTTTCGGCAAGGCATGGCTGGGTTTGCTTCGAGGCTCTCGGGTCTGGACTTCAATGGCTATGTCGACCCTAACAGCTTTGGCGTGAGGCCTTTGCGAGAAAGGGTTGCAAGCTTAACTTGCAGCCCAGAAAACCTATATCTGTTCGGTCGCCATGTCCACAAGCCTTCAACCATAAACTTCCCTAAGCACTAACACTAAGCCCAAGTTCGTCCCTACGTTGGATCTTTAGCAAGAAAACGAAATAGTACCTGAGCATAAAGTGCTTCACCTCACATTTCTTGCAAGGCAAAGGATCAGGGGAGTTAGGAAGTAGGCTCTGACCATAAAGTCAGGTTCATAACGAAATATAACCTACTTAATCTCCTGATCCTTAGTGGTGCAAGGGTTTCGAGCATGCGATCTCGGATTCCAAACCGCAGATGCCGGGTGTATAGTGTTCAGTTCAAGGATCTACCGTGAGACGTGCGGCCATGTACGAACCCTCAGGCTCCATGTGGGAGTTTCCGAAAATAGGGGACCCTAATATAGTACCCTAAATAGTAGGATCCTTATCAAAAGGACCCCAAAATAAGGTACCCTGATTTTCGGAAACTCCCATGTACTCATCTAGTATATACTTCGGCCATCTTCGGTCTCTGTGGGTCCCTGCACAGTATAGGGACTTCAGGGCCCATGGACTCGAAGGGGAAGCTGTGACATGCCGGGCCTGGCTACGTGGAGGCTCCACCTTCACTGTCTTGAACTATAATAGGGCTTCTTAACCCTAAACCCTAAACCCTAAAGCACTGGACCTGGCTCGGAACCCCCCGATAAAACATGTCGGAATCCCTTCAAGCTTGAGGTTTAGCAGTGAAGAGGGTGTCGGATTTAGGGGGAGTTGAGGGCATGATGCCAGGCTTGCAGTATCGTGTAATATAAGGGGCCTTATCAATTACTAACATATTAGGAACCCCAAAATAGCTTTGGCAACTATGTAGGCTCCTATAGCAGCTTCCAGGAATCATCCGGTAGACCTCCTTCGCCCCAACTCGTGATCTGAGGCTTCTGAAGGCGCAGGGCCGGCCCGGAACACTTAGCTCCATCGTGCTTCAAGCAATAACGATACTTCTAAAACTCTGGACTCTAAACCCTAAACTAGCTCTACTTATCAGCTACTGGTACTACCGGTCTATCAAATGCCTCCTGAAGCTGGCGCTGTCGATCGAGCTGGGCAGCATTTGCTGCCTTGGCCTCGGCAACGTATCTAAAAGGTAGATCACCTGTTTAGGTACCCTATACCACTGTAGGATGCTTTCAGGCGCTTTGTCGCCTTGAGGCTTTGGTGGAGGAGTGCGGAGGCTTTGGTGGAGGGAAAGACCGTTCAATCAGCCATCAATCTGGCCTGTGCATCCCGCGTTCGAATTACTGCAGCTTGAGGCATGGAGCAATCAGCTCCGCAGTGCATCACCCAAATCCCTCCCACATGCTTGCCCAAACCGCCAACTGCAAAATTCCAAAGATCGCTACCCTTATAGAAGCCACAGAAGCCCTGAAGCCCCCGGCCGCATTCTGCATCTCTCTCATCCGCTGTGCCTCCCGCGCCTGGCTTTAGGAGGGGCTATCTATCTTTATGTATGTGCACGGGTACATGTAACACTTGTGTGACTTGTGAGCACCGGGGTTTGCAGTCTCAGGCTGGGAGATTTGCATCGGAAGGCGTTCCCGTGACACCCCTCGGCTGCCTGTGCTTCTCGCTGCTGGGCCTCGCACATCGCGCTCTCACTCTCACTCTATAGCAGCCTGGAGAACTGACACAATGCACTTGAATCCTATGAAACCGATAAAACCCTGTAAAGCCCTTGTGCAGCCCTTCGCAAGGTGTCAGAAGTTACGAAGCAGCGAAGCTTTTGGCAAGCAATCTGTGGGGTAGGATGTTACATCTAATTAGGCACATGATGCAGAGTGTACCTATGCCGATATCTTCACCGCTGAACTTCGCTCGTCTTGCTGTATCTTTGTGCTGACAGGGTTTGTGCGACACGACTTTCGGAAAGCGTCATGTAGCGAAAGGTTGAGTTTACATGCTGTAGGCTACGTCCCAAACATTCGGTGCTACTGCCGATTGCGCCATCATGCCTGAGTCGTCCAGTTTCCCGGCACTTCAACCCTCATCACATGCAATAAAACCCGCAAGCGGAGACTTCTGGACGAAACGGCCTGCTGCTGCGCTTGCTGCACCTGCTGCTGAGCCTGCGGGTCGGGTTTACGGAGTGCAAAGACTTGACAGGGTTCAGAGAGCCGAACTGTGCGAAGTCATTTTCTGGCTTCATGACATGGGGGTTCTGGCCCCGTCAGGTGTCGCGGCTGGAATTTGGTGCGAGTGTCCTGTAATTCTGTAATTCTGTGGATAAGTTTGGCATCTGTTCGGACTCGCGGGCATGGACCGATGGCCCTCGAAATAGTGCAGATGACCATGGCCACGCCTGGTAACCCTGGAGCTTGTAGAAATGCGGGTGTCTGCTAATCGAAGCAACATGCTGTTGCTATGCCACGATGGGAAGGTATGCACTCTTGCTCACTATGACAGTATGAGCTTCGCTCGAGAAAAGTATGCAGCAAACTTTTGTAGGCAGAAGTTCGCCTCCCTGCCCGCCTGCTGCGCCTGCTGCTGGGCCTGCCAAATCTTTGACTATGGCTTTGTTCTCGATACTGTACATCAGCAAGGTCCATGTATGTGGAGATCCAGACCAGTCTTCAGAAGACAACCGTAGAACATCACGTTTGTGGTGGAAGCAATCCGGAAGACAAGCAACAGCACTTGGGACAAGCCGCCGCTCCGGATCACTTCCGGGTCCAGGAAGTTGCAGTCTAAATGAGTCTAGTGAGGCTACATGCGTCGCTGTACAGCCAGGACCACTTCATGGACAGCAACAGCGACATAGAGCGACATGAGCAGCTCGGAATTCCCAGTCTGTGAAGGCCGTCTCTGCACATGTGGACTCCTTGTGGCGCCGATATAGATCGAGAGATTTTCAATTTTTAGACCCCTCTGCTACATGCTCAAGCTGCTTCACCTCCTCCTTGGCATGCCCTCAGGTACTACTTCTGATAAAGCCCAAACGGTGACACAGAACAGATACCGAAAAGCCGGCGAATCTGCCACACTGAACATCCCAAAGCAGAACTGCTAAATGCCAGGCTCCTCAAGACTCTTAAACCCTAAGCCAAGGCCCAAGATTAAAGCTCGAGTCAAAGATTACACGACCCACCTGCGCCTGCTGGGCACGCGCCGCAGGTGGGGGCGGTGCCTCGCGATGTCGGGCGATGCAAACTCGCAGCTGTATTCAGTGTGCATTAACAGCCTTTGTTTTATGTTGATGAACGCAGGTGCCTTCCTTATGTTTCCGCATTTGTTCGGACTCTAAATCATGCTTGTGTAGGTGTGGCTTGTCATGAGTTTCAACAGAGCAAGGAAGTGAGACAGCGAATTACATGCGTTCCGTGCTTCGCTTGTCCACTAAACTAAGCACAAACCACCAAGCTAGCTTCAACACGAACGTTGCGAGACAGATGTTGGTAACTCAGTAAGTCTTCACAGGTGCAACTTCACCGAGCAAACTGAGCCACGCAGGCACAGCTCTGTTCGCAAAGCGCTGCAGACAGCTGCAGCTGCACGTCGTTCACTTTTCCTTGCCTTTTCTAGGGACGGAGCCCCGGAATGCAGGAACTCAACGAAAGCCCTGCCCACTCAGGGACATAGTAGCATCCTGTGCCGGACCAAGGCAGAGCTACCAAGAGTTGTTGCGCTGTCTCCTGCAATCGCATACGAAGATGCACACGTGCTGATGGCACCAACCACACAGCATCTCTTCTCTCTCTGTCTCGCTCTCTCTCCTCTCTCTCTCTCTCTCTCGCTCTCTCTCTTTCCGTGTCTCGCTCTCTCACGCTCACCATAATCACAAGTTTACTGGTATTAGAAAAACACAACACCATGTACCAACAACAGCAAGAATGACAACAATATGTCTGTATGGGAATGTCAGCTCTGTCTGGCCAGATATGTTATACAATCTGTGCATGTAAACACGTACATAATATGCCTATGAAAGAACTTCACCCTTTATAACAACCCTAAACCCTAAACCCTCGAAGAAGAAGCGTCCAGCCGCCTCCGGCGGTGGCGGCCGCGAGGGCGGGGAGTCGGTCTGCCCATCCTGGTATGCGAAAGCTTCTTACATGGGTAGTTCTCTATGTTAGTGTCCCTTTTAGGATCCTTTCTATACGTTTTTGGGACCTAAAAGGAACCCTAATTTGGAGAACTACCCATCTAGTCATATATAGATTAGGAGGAACCTTTGTGGAACCCCGGTAAACACCTATGAGAGACCCCCTTAAAGGAACCCCTAAACCCTTAAAGGAACCCCTAAACCCTTAAAGGAGCCTTTAAAGCTTCCTCTCACGCCAGCCTCTTTGGAGTCGTCCTGCCCTGCGGCCTCTTCATCCTTGGGCCTGGGCAAGAGGTGTGGAACAGCCAGGCAGTCATAAATGTCTCATAACATGTTATACAGGGGTTTAGGGGTTTAGGGTACAGTATATTATAATACAATATCTCATAACCAGGACCCTCCTTGTACCCTCAAGGAAGAGGTATATGGTCCCAAGTAGGGGGTACTTAGGGTCTGATAGAGGGTAGATTGCGGGTCTAGGAACATGTTATATAGTATATTATGATACGATACAATACACGATAGTATATGACATATTGCAATATGCAGTGAAGTAGTTTTATCGACTATAACAAATGATATGTACATATTTATCTGGCAAACATTGTACTTTGAAACATGTACATGCGTATAAACAAAGCTATATCTGTATCTATATACATATACATATACTATGGAAGACAAGGAACCACACACCCCTTGTTGTCCACACGTTTTGCTCTAAATCTCCCGTGGCGGCTCAGTATAGTATCATTCGGTACAAATCGATGGAGGCTTCTCCGAACAACTGGCAATACTTAGATGTGCCGGGTGAAGCTTCGACATGACCTCCAATGATCCGACAACATGTAGGCCTGCAGGCACTTTAGTGTAAGGTCTGAACAACAACCAACCCAGCATCATCGCATCTTCCATGAACTCTGATTTACTTCCTTCGACTCGCACGGCCACATGTGCAGAAAGGCTTTTAGAAATACATAATGTTGATTGTGTCCTATCATCTTTACAGTCTCTACTATCATCCCAGTTAACCTATTCGCGGGAGTGTAGCATGTTCAAAGTTCAGGTCTATTTGGTGAACCAGGGTGCCTTTCGGAACAAGATGCACAAGACCTGGATGCGCCTTTGAGTACACCCCGTGCACGTATTGAGCTAAGACTTCCTGGACCGAAGGGAATGTTTTCTGTAGTCTTTGGAAAGAGCATGCGAAGGTCGGCAGTCGAGATGGACTTTGCAGCCGCGCATGGTCAACACCATCTTAGGGTTTAGGGCGTAGGGTTTCATAATTCGGGTTTAGGGTTTCGGGGTTTAGGGGTCTTGGGGTGTAGGGGCTTAGGGCTTAAAGTGTTAGAGTGTCATAATGAGGCCGCGGCCGCTGCTGACGTGTCTTTCGTGTGCGGCGGTCCTTGTCGAAGGTTTTGGCGGCTTCAGCGACCGGAGGATGGGCAAAAGCACGTAATAGTGTGTGCAAAGATACCAACATTTCTAAGACTGCAAACTGCCTGCCATGAGAAGCTCCTAGCTTGCCAGCAACCAGAACTGATGGTATCTGCCTTCGTACATGGCTTTTGCGAGTCGGTGCTGTAGTCTATTGAGAGTAACCGACCCCGTTGCCGGCTCACCAAACCACCTCCACATAAGCTGGCCCTTCAAGTGCCTCCACATCGACTCGTTCCTTCTCATGGTGACCCTACAGCTGCAGTCACAAGATGAAGTGTAACTTGACAATCACAGTCAAGACCCTTGTCCATCTTTTGATGCGACGAAACCACCGTGAGGAAACCACACCGCATGCCAGGTCCGCTAGTTTAGGGCTCAGGGCCTTAGGTGGGGTTTAGCCCACGGGCTAGACAAAAGCGTAGCCAGAATAGGAAGTTGCTGTATGTGATAATGTAAAAATCGTACCGGGACTATACGGAAAACTGCTGCTCATTATTCAAAGCCCTATGCTCAGGACGGTGCATCTTCCGGTGCAGCCACCTCGCCACGCATCATCTGTGCGACCTGGGATATTGAGGGTTTAGTGGAAGGTGACCGATGACAAGGATGAAAAGACGGCACATGTGCCGTGGCGGGGGGAAACGCTCGGAAAAACTTCCAAATGTGCGAGTGTCGATTACACTTTTCATGAAGAAGTATTTAGCTAAGCCGGCCTATGTGTCCGAAGGGTAATGTTCCCGGCATGCAGCATCAAGGCTCAGTCAAGGCTGAGCAGTCGACCTCTAAACTCCTCAAGATGAATAAGAGAAATGAAAAAACTGTACTACACTTTCCCGGACTGATCGGAGCTGAGCCGGCACGGCACTGCCCAGGGCCCTAACGGTGTTCTGCGTCTCGCCGCGAGCTTTGGGAGGCCGATAGGCCTGGTTCTCCCAACTCTCATGAAGTCTTGGACAGTGAACAGGAGACCGGCAAGATAGAAAATGTATCCTAGTATAGTATGTTATAGAAAATTATGCTGTACTATATCATATTATCTGATATTGCTATATCCTAGTATAGCATAGTATATTACGATATAATATCATATCATCTTCGACAAAATTACACTGTATCTGGGCCATGGGTGGAGCCAGTCACAAGATGAACGGCGAATAGAAACATCGGCTGCAAGAACCCTCGAGTTGTCCAAAGAGACTCTAGTCTTGTGCAGCAGAGTTGCCAAGGACTGATAACATAGGTGCGGGACATCATTGGCCGTAGCCATTAGAACAGGGTTCTGGGGCTCCTTATAGTAGAGTTATGTCAGGACAAAAAGGCCTATAGTCTCATATACAGTTATTCCCACCAAAGGCAAGAATCTCAACAACTTCTGAGGCTCGGGATTGAGAAGCCAAGCTGGATGTTGCCGTGTATACGGCTGCTAGTACAGCACTTTTCGGATGCTATACTATACTGCGCTTAGTGCAATGAACGCCACACCGACGGCTGTTTCTGTTATCATGATTGTTATGTTTGTGTGTTTCCTTTGTCTTTGTATTGGCATTCTTTGTATTGGCATGCTCGTCTGCGCTTGGTCATTGTTGCTGCTCCAAAATAAGTATGCATGCTGACACTGTTATTGTGTCGTGGCCGGGGTTGCAATTCTGACTCTGTTGTCGCTAGTCGCTCTTATGGCTATGCTTGGCCCCTCCACAGCCGCCCCAGCTCCCGACGCCACCACCACCAGCCCGACCACCTTTAACGTTGCTCTCGTCTCAGCACGCATCGTACATGGAGCTCTTGCTAAATAAGTCTGACAAACCTTGGAAGACACTCTCTCGGAGTAGGGAGGTGCTCAGGTTCGTGACCGCCCGGTCAGAAGAAGGCCTGCTTCTTTTGTGCGCCGGCTTCGACAACATTCTTGGCATCTTCCTGCAATCGCTCACTGATCTATATTAGATGGCTAATTGTGCTGGAAACTGGGGGTTTCACAAGACACGATGGCTTGCAAGTGCCTGGAATGTCGAGTCTCGGTATGGATCCAGAACTGAACTGCAGAAGACAGAAGGCCCCACGAGAGTCCATGAGCCCAGGTTGATGCTAATGCTTCAACTGACACAGACTATTTGAATTCTTCTAGATGCCACCGCTGCGTCAGATCATCAAAGACTGCAGCCGGAAGCATCGAGATACACGCATTTCTTGAAGCCCAAGCCCACGCAACAAGGTCTCAGCAACGCGGCTTCGTGTCCTTCGATGCAGCCACGATCTCCTCCTTTGTTACGTCCGTGTACTTCGAATCCGGAAGGGGTCGCCACCTCGCCGCCACAACGTTTAGACTGGACCTCTTTGGGCGAATCTGGTGCCGAAAAGGTACTTGGAGGGCCAGGGGACTTAGTAAGTAGGTTATAAGTAGAGTTACAAGTACCCTAAATGGAGTTACCCCAATTATAACCCTACTTACAACCTACTTACTAAGTCCCCTGCCCCTTCAAGTAGCCTTCAGATTACAAGATGTGAGATTTGTGTTGCGGGCCTAGCCATACTCGCATCAAAAAAATGCCAACCGATGCTCGGCCATGCTACTACATGTTCTACTGGGTCAAAGTAAACCGTAGCCCAGACATGAGATGCAAACATGCCATCCAGGTATGCCAAGCATCCACGGGCTGCACCCTAAACCCGAAATCCCAGACTTATAAACCCCGAAACCCCAAAAGGCTGAACCCCTGAACCCCTACATTAAACCCTGAAGCTCTACCCCTTGCCGCCCTGATCCTCTAAACCTTGAAGCACACGCTCACACCCTTGTCCCTCAGACCACCGAAGCCTTTAGCTTGAACCCGTATTGGGACTCTGCAAGGATTATAACAATAGCCCAAAGCAGTTGAAGGTGAAGGTTACTCACTATACTACATCACCGGGACAAAAGTTTCGACATACGGAGGATATTATCAAAATACATGAACATATACCGCGGAGAAGCGGAGTGGAAAAAGGTCCGTTTTACGTGGCCAGCGTGGCGGAGTAGTTCATTTCCCGGAATAAAATCATACTACTATAATGTTCTCGGCGGGGAGCTTCTGGGATCTTGTGCGAGGAGTCTAAGGGGGAAGGGGGTGGCAGTGGCGAACTTTCGTCCTGCGGTAGTACTAAGAACCCTTACAGGAACCCTGATGGTACCACCACATAGAACCTTATAGTATTCTTCAAGCATCCTCATAGTACCCTTATAGCATGATTATGGGAGGTCATCACGACATAAACTCCGGGGACTCGGCTGCACGTCGAAGAGCTCCTGCGCATGTTCGGAATAGGGGACACTTAGAAGGTCATGGGACTTAATAACTAGGGTTGTAAATAAGGTAACTATAGTTACAAGTAACATTAGTTATAATTCCAATTAGGGTACTTATAACCTCAAGTCCCAAGATCCTCCAAGTAATTAACATTGTTTCAACAACCAGAATGAGGTCTAGGGGTTTATACCATCGTGAAAATCTGAGAGGGGAGCCATCGTTCTGGGTTTTAGGGTTCAGGGGCTCGGGGTTTAGGGGTGCCAGGGATAAGGCTTAGCCATTAGCGGTAGAGGCTTATAATTATTAAGGTCGCGGTTCCGGTTTCCTCACATCGGAGTTCCAGAAAATGAACGACCCAGAAGAGAGAGGGCCTTAATAATTAGAATAGGGTTTTGTGGCCCATTATACTATTATAATTATAATTATAGGAACCCCCAAAATAGTAATTCTGGTATTCTGGTTCGGACAAGAGGGCCCTGTTCGGGCGCGTCCAAAACTGAACAAGCAAAACGAATTCCGAGTGAAACAGAGAAGACCTTAGCCGCTCGGACGTCGCAGCCAGTTCGAAGTCAGTTGTTTCTGATCTGGGACCCTCAGGGAGATAACGATTACACGACACCTCAACCCAATCGACCGTGGCCTGTGTTGGCCGGTACAGTCTCTGGATCCTACCCACCGTCAACTCAACTTCTGACAACGCGGAGGTGGCTTCAGGGTAAGTGGGGATTGGAGGACCATAGGCCACAGTGGCCGGTTCGGCAGCAAAAAACTTCTGCCATGACCCTTTGCCGTCTGCGCCGCGCGTTGTTTGCCGGCTAGCTCAATGCTGCGAATCTTGGCCAGGTCGAGAGCCGGTACAACTTGAGCGCATCTGCGCAGACATGAGTGTGTCTGTCGTAGGTGGTATTGCACCCGTTCAGGGGTATGATAAAACCCCATACAAGAGAGACAAAAAGGGCCGTAAGCATAGTGCCGGGAGGGACTGAGAGCTCCATGTCGTCGGGCCTCGTGAACCGCTACGTGTTTGTGTAGGGAAAACGTGGCAGGACACCATCGGCACTGGAACAGAGTAACGGGTTCCTCGGGCATAGACACACTCGGAGACGGCTGGCGCTGCCAGTCTCGCAGGTCTTGCTCGAACCCCTTGACTGCTTTACGAAGCTGTTGCCGCCACCACTCGGGCTCAGATTGGAAGGTCTCAATAAATTCCCTCACCGGGTGTGGGGAGTCAAGGACAATGCGAGCCGATGAGCTATACGGCGCAACACCCCGTAAGTCCTGCACCAGTTGAACAAGCCAGGAGTCGGAGACCTTATGAACCCAACGCACATGTAACAGGTGTAGAAGGCCAGCTGGGCCGTGCCGCAAAATCCTTTGCAGGAATGTGGACCGAGCCTGGACCATGGCCAACAGCGGCGATGTAGCCCCCGTGTGCAGCAAAACATGGTAACAGTGCATGGGCCGCATGGGCTTGTCACCCCAGCTATGCTTGCACAACGCCCGCCAACAGTTGATGTATGCACGGCACCACTTCCTGCGATGCACAGCCGCATGCAAGTCAACAGTGGCGCATGCAAAAACGAATCTGGAAATCACAAGGGAACGCAACAAGGTGCAACGTACTGTGAGCGGGATGCCCTGGGACTTAAAGAGCCTTCGCTTTAACGGCCGCAAAGTCGAGTTAGCCTGTGCCATGCGAAATGCAATGTCCGTTTCGGGGCTACCATTGGCAGTCAGAATGCCTCCAAGGTGTCGGTACGAGTCAACAACTGGAAGGAAGTGATGTTCACCCATGACATCATCCTGGACGACAAAGCCCAGGGTACCACTCGCATCACGGCACAAAGGCCCAGCCACAGTCCTGGCCACCCGAGCAGAAAGAAGAACGGCCGACTTGTCCACTGCGAAGGTCAGCTGCATGCCAACAGAAGAGGCGTTTTCAACATGAACCTTGGCAGAGGCCACAACATGGTGCAACAAGGCGTCACCAGTTTTGGCTATTTGCAAGTGAACATAGTCATCAGCCCACGAGGCGTGGTGAATGCTAGTTGGCACTTCCCAGCCGCTCCACGGGGGGCTCACAGCCATGTGTGGAACAGGAGTAGCCAAATCCCGGCTAGCAAGGGCCAGTTCGACGCTATGTAGGTACCCGGCCACAAAATAGTATAGGTAATTATTAAAGCCTCTATAGTATCTTGGTTATGCAAGAAGGACCCTTCGATGAGGTGCCCCTTGTCGTAAGAAAGCCCCCCAAATCGACTTTGTGGGTTTGGGGTTTAAAGCTGGGGGGGGGGGGGTNGTGTTTCTACTGTCTACTGACTGGCCAGGCCGTGCTGATCTTAGTAAATACTCGAGCTTGTTGTCTTTTCTGGGTACTATGGGGTTCTATAATAAGGTCCCTTTAAAGGGAGTATATGGTTCTATAATAGGGTCCCTTTAAATGGAGCTAAGGGTTCAACAATAAGGTAGCCTTAAAAGGAACTATAATAAGGTTCGATAGTAGGGCCCCCTTTTTAAAGGGAACTTTAGGGTTCTATTATAGGGTCCCCTTAATATCATGTTGGGGGTTCCGTAGAATAAGTATACGCTAACATCTAACATGGGTTACAAGGGACAGGATTTTGGGGACCCCAAGCCTGATGTTGAGGCAGGAACTAGTTACTTGCTGGTTGTTTGTTTTGCAGATCTGTAAGTGATCCCGTTTCCGGATTTCTGTGAAAACTTACATTCTGTACGGCTCTGAGTGAAATACTGTTTGAAATACCTGCTGACTGATTGCCTTGCAGGTCTGTGCTGGGCTTGTATGATGCGCCCCTCTCCATGACCATTGGTTTATCCGTCTTGCCTCAACAGTGAACATCATAAGCCTGCATATGGCTATGGAAGCGTCGTCAATCGACTCTTCTCGCCTTCGGCCTCGAAACCACTCCATCTTCCTCCGCTCTTCGAAACCCCCGCCGTGCCTCGAAGGGAGTCGTGCACACTTTGGAGCCACTGAGGCCCGACCAAATGTTGATGGCATTGTCCACCTTAGCTTGAACAACTGCGATGGCCGTGCCCACATACCTAGCATCAGTCTCCCAACAATCAAATCCAGCTTAACCGGATCCGTAGTGCTTGAGCTGAAGAACAAGGCGATGGAAAAAGGCCGCTGCTAAGGGACTAAGTCGAATGGAAACCTTCTGAGCTCCATGCTCGCATGCGCGGCGCCAGCACTGCTGTCAGAAAGTGCCTGCCATCGGGGGCCCACCTCAGCAAGACGTCCGTGAGTAATACTCCGCTGAATTTCCTCTAAGCGGTACAGTACGGGGTCGACCACATCCTGAACCTGGGTCGCTGCATTGGCCTCCAGTTTGTCTTTTCCAGCTATTTGATCAAGTTCGCTTCCTCAGCGTGCACATGTCTAACCAAGCCAAAGCCTCGCTGGAGCAGACACATACAAAGCATGCCGATACTCAAACTAGTAAGAGTAGTACAAACAGTCAGCAAGACGATGCGCGATCAGAGGTTTTGAAGAATCCATCAAGACCAAGACCATGAGCCCTCGGGATCCCCACTCGGCTGAGACTGTGCAGTTGGCGGTGCAACTCGCGACGTGCACGTACTCGTCCTCGTCACGACCTGGCGTGAGACTTTTCCGGGTACCGAATTCAGGAGTCTTTCGGCTGTGGAAGTCTCGACTTCCGGGAAGATGCCGACCACTCTGATGCATGTGCAGCACGCTCTATAGTACCATTTTGGGGACACGAAGCCCCAACGTCTAAACAGCCTAGAATGTCTCAACGAACTGTTCCAGACAAATTCCTTGATTTTCGGAGTCGTGAGCTGGCGAAGCACTGCAGCTCAAGTCGACCAAGCTCCCAGCCGAAGAAGTCGACGCCACCGGCCTCAGTAGAAGGTTGAAGACTTCCAGGTTTCGGGCTTAGTGGAGACAGCTTCGAGGCCTTTTTGTCTTGCTGATACCAGTCTTGCCATTCCTTTCCCTGTAGCACAGACACGGCTTCGTCTTTTAGTTTTCAAAGCCACTCCAGATTGGAGATAGCAACCCCTGCTTGTGGAAATATGGGGGCCTGAGCAAGTAGAAGAGGATAGAATTAGGTCTTGGGGAATAATGCACTAATTTGTGACCAGGAACCAATAGAAACCTACAGTTGTAATAAGAAGCCCTGATTCGAACTATCAGTAATTCTTCCCCAGTCTCTCTCCCGGGCCGCTGGTCGTTTCAGGCTGATAGTCTAAGGGCCTTAATGAAGGGTTTGGGTGTATAGCTTGGGGGGGCCTATACTCGTATACAGTATACCTGCACTATCTTCAGGCTGCAATGCTGAAAACTGAGTCTTCGGGTTTCAAGGCTGAGGAGCTGGAATTGGGGGAGCTTGTGGGGCCTCTGACGCTTCTGCAGGAGTAGGGTTTAGGGTTTAGGGCTTAGGGTTTATTGTTCAGGGTTTCGGGTTTACGCTTCAGCGTTCTTCGGATGGTCTCCAGTCCCCGTGCGACACGCATACCTCACTTCGGACTCGCAAGATACCGGCAAGCCTGACTCCCTACCTCTCAAGAAAAGCGACAACGGCCCCCTGAAACCCCCCAGACCCGAAATCTCAGAATTCAACATCATACAGCCCGCGGAGATTCCACTGCAAGCTTCAATCTTGTAAACCATGTAAATCCAGGAAGCCCTGACTTCACAGCCTGCATACAATACACTGTCGGTCAAAACATCAGAGTTCTTCTTACAAAACCGATATGCCAAAACCTGCAAGAACATGCGACAACCCAAAATTGTGAAAGGCCCTTCATAAACCCCATTAGAGCTCGGTAAACCCAGCAGTCGGCCCTGCTGAACCCCGCATAAACCCTACGAACAAACCGGAATCAAACACTATAGCCCTAACAACCCCGACATAAATTCCCGAGCCTCCCACCCAGAGACGCTCTACGAAGCCCCCATGAAACCCACTACAACCCGAAACCCTAAACCCTCATCTAAACCCTACTCCCATGGTAACACCCACCAGAAACCGTCTCGACCCCTCCGAGCAGATGGCCAGGTTCCCAAAGCCCGCGAGGCAGACCAAAGAGCCGAAGGAGTTGTAGCGGATCGTGTTCCGGTGGGCCTCGGCTTTGATCTCACAGGGTTTATAGGGTTTAGGGCTTAGGCTTTGAGCTCACAGGGTTTATAGGGTTTAGGGCTTATAGGGATTAGGGGTTTAGGCTAAATGGTTTAGCGGTAGGGCTTCAGGCTTAGAGTGCCTGATTTAAGGATTGAGATGTAGGGCTTTTGCTTTAGAAGTTTGGGGGTTTCGGGCTCAGGAGTTCTCTGTGTTTGCTATGCTGTCTCAGGGCAACGTGTTGTCCTCCTGGAGTCCGGTTCACAAATATGGAATTTACTGACGCTGTTATTCTTTGCATTGCTTCTGTAAGGCATGCGGCTTTGACTTGTGATGTGTAGGGTATATAGTGGGTTTAGGCTCGGGCTCGGGATTTGAGTGTACTGTATGGGGTTTGGGTTTTACAAGTGCGAATCTTGGGGCTAAGCCCCAAGCCCACAACCCTACACCCAACAATCCTAAAACTACGGGTAGTGTAGCGGCCTAAACAAATTGAAAAGGGTTCTGGGGTATATTGTATCATACTTATAAGGGACCCTACGTAATGATATTAGTCATTCTTCTGACCCCGATAGCCGATAGCCTGGGGTTTCACAGTCGAGGTTTGGAGCTCTGGGTTCGGAGTTTAGATTCAATGCGGACTTCCTCCTTGGCACAGGTTTTCTAAGGGGGCAGAGTTTTGTAGAAATACTGACCAAGACCCTATGTTTGGGCGTTTCGGGTTGAGGTCCATATAAGGTCCAGGCTGGGGATATCTTTTCGGGCCTTGTGGGGCTTTGGCTTAGCGCTGGGGATCGATACAGAAGCTTGTTGCAAGGCTCTGCAACCCCTTATTCAAGGTCACTGGGTCAGTAGGTCAGGGTTTAGGGCTTCAAGTGCGCGGCCTCTAAGCCCTGAGCAACGGAACATCCCTGAAACGCCAGGATTTAGGGCGTCTACACTGCGTCCATTAAGCGCACGAATTAGGGCGCTTCGCCAGTTGCCTTCAAAAATACATCTTGGGGGAGATGGAGTTGTCTTTGCTGCGGTTTCCCCTCGTGCGAATTTTTCGGAACAGATATCATCCACGCACAAGCTCGCGACATTACACTTTGGGATGTGTGGCCCTGGAGCAGGAAAAGAGGCGAGGCCTTGTCCAGCAACGTCTTCTTCGAGGACACCTTCTTGGCCCTGCGTGAGACGAGCCTACACTAGTAGTCCTGAACCAGAAAGGCCGAAACTAAGCATCCTGATCACCCCCGCACAAACCGGCCATGAGAGATGAGGTCCACTTCATCGTTCACTCAGCCTGTGGCATTCCTCATGTTATCAGGGCACCAGGCGAACAAACAGACAGACAGACAGACAGGCAGACAGACACCCACGGACAGACAGACCGACACACCGACAGACCGACAGACAGCCAGCTAGGCAGGTAGGCAGAGACAGAGCCGGAGAGAGAGAGAGAGAGAGACAGACACAGAGACAGAGACAGAGACAGACAGACACGAGAGACGGAGAGAGACACAGAGCGCGAGAGAAACATAGAGACAGAGAGAGGCAGACAGACGGAGAGACCAATAGACCAAGAGACAGAAAGACAGACAGACGGACAGACTGACAGCCATCCAGCCAGCCAGACAGCCAGAGAGACAGACAGACAGACAGACAGACGGAGGGACGGAGAGACAGAAAGAGAGGAGCGACAGAACACGTATGCAGAAAATTCCATTACCCACTCCAAACCGTAGATTTTCCCAAATTCATGATGCCTACATTCATGGATCTTGCATAGCGGAGCTTTCCCTATGGCGCACTTCTCGTCCCAGACGTAGAGCGTAGCTTTCGCGGGCTGGAAGCCTGCCCGGTCAGATGTTCCATGGCAGCATGTGATGGGGTTCAAAGTGCAATGTTTCGGTCAGGGAGAAAAGGCACCACACTTTTCGTGGATGACAGAGAGAGGTGAGCTTCTACGCCGAGGCTTCGGTGGTTAGATCTCGGGGCCTAAATGATTACCAATACTATTTTGGGGGTTCCTTGTTATAGTTATAGTATAATGGGCCCCAAAACCCTATTCTAATTATATGAATTCCCCAATAGTAGCTCTGGGTAACAAAAACCCAGTGAATCTAGTGCTTTCCCATCCTCTCAACTCTCCTTCCCAGGCAAGGTGTCGCCAGGCGTTTTTGATTTCTGGTTTCTACCGAACCTCCATAATCCGTGGAGGGGATCCTTATAGTCAAAAGACGGTATGCGATGCTGTACGTACACGAGGAGTAGAACCTGCGAGGGATTGAGGGCAGAAGCTGCCTTGTCGTGGGCTTTCAGGGTCTGCGGGGTTTAGGAATACAAGCTTCGCAGTCAAGGAGGCTTGTGTTGGATTGTGCTTAGCCCTGACGTGCATGCAACGTGACGTGTACTGTTTTCGGCACCTTTGACAGCAAACGTGTTCCTGGAGGTGGTAGTGGTGGTTTTTGTGGTGGTGGTGGCGGTGGGGTTGGGGTTGGTGGTGGTGTGCTCAAACGGAAGGGGGAAGGGGAGTGGGCCGGTGAACCCAGACCCTACCCTGATAAGCACAGCAAAAAACCAAAGAAATACCGGGCGTCGACAAAACTGCGAAAGGATGCAAAGGATCCCATGAGAGCAGAAGCCTGAGATCAGAATGAACTCATCGCGCGTCGGGCTCCACGAAACAGCCTGCCAGAGATCAGGCGAATAAGGAATATATAGTATTTTCGATGTTGTTCAGACCGCAAAATTAATTAGCCTCAAGCCCATGACATCTAGTTTAGCGCTAAAGCTCATCAGGATGGGTGGAGAGTGCGGGCTTCTTAAGGTTTCAGGCTGAGGGAAGACAACATAGTAGTCCCATGCAGCGACTGCTTGCAAACTTCGCCCAGGTGTGCCGGTGCACATAGCCTTATAGGACCCTACATAAAGCCTGAAACGCAAAGCCCTTAAGACTCAAAACCCTGCTCCATGCCTGGACACAGCCGCCCTGGCATTCCTCGTCAGTCAAATCCTTCTTCACCTCCCCGGCACGCGACCTGGGAAACCAACGGGAAGGGAGGATCCTGGGCCATCGGATTTGGAAAACGTGAAGAACCTGAGACTTCCGTTGTACTTGAGAATATGACTTGCATGCCCTTGTACTGGAGGCCCTGGCATCAAGGCCAACCGCGATCCACCATAGTAACTCTGACCTGCAAACGCTGGAGGCTCCGCAGTGGTCACGAGATCATATACTGACTCCTTGAAGTGGGTCAAACAGCCAGAACATCAATGAACGCGAATGCAAGCAGCCCCTTGCCTGTCTCATCCACCTCCGTCTGACAGTGGGCAATCCTGATGGACAGACCACAACCAAACTATGCCTTCTTAGGCGGACGAACACAGACACACACAAGAAAGGTTTGACATGATGTATGTCCTGCCGGACTCAGATGTTGATAACACTCCCGTTTGAAGACACGGCCCGACCACCCTACACTACACAACCAAGACACACTACAGGTCTTCACAGCCGCGGCTGTCCTTGCAGCATTCATGTCGGTCTCTATGCTTCTTTGTGCTGTCAGAACCACATTTCTTCTCAGACGGTACCTGTCGTGGGAGCTACGCCTCTAGCACCTTGGAGAATCTCGCGGGCTTCTTTCAGATGGGTTCAAAACCAAGACTTTGGGGATCGCAACAGGTGGTGCCCGGAAAGTCGACTAAGCTCCGAACAGACAGCTGCCCATGTTGTTCCACAGCAAGTCGGCCACCTGCATTCAAGACTCACTGAGGCCTCAAATACACCTTCAACCCCCTAACCGCCCTAACCTCTTGGCGAAATCCAACCACAACACAATCTCAGAATCTCAGAGTCCTGCCCGAAACCCAGGCCCTCAGGGGAAAGCTGAATCTGCCCCACCTGCCCGCACGTCACACCTGCCACGAGCATCGCGAGCAGGATGTGTTTGATACGTCTGTGGCTCGAGGCTCGACATTGGCTTTACAGGAAGCAAATCGGAGGCTCTTCGGCCCTAAACCTCCGGGCGCTCTGCCAAAATCGATGAAGAATCTCATACTATGGAGTAGGCAAGGAGGGGTGTGTGTGTGTGTGTGTGGGTGCGTGCGTGCGTGCGTGC
>BGNK01000487.1:126003-147114 GCA_003297005.1 Symbiodinium sp. clade A Y106 | reverse complement strand
TGCGTGCGTGTGTGTGTGTGTGTGTGTCTGTGTGTGTGTGTTCTGAACACATACCCCGCACCTGCGACGTCTAGGCAACACGTGGTGTGCAATTCGGACTCATGTGCTCCCTGGACAAGTTCTCGTGTGGAGCTTGGACTACTACTTGCTCCTTTTCTCTCTGGAGTCAAAGCTACAGTATGAAGCTTGCACAGTGCTGTTTCATTGGGGCCTTGAACCCGGAGCCCTATGCTGCGAAGCTCAAGGACCGCCGGCGGGGCTCATCTTGGCGCAAGGTGATGAGTGGATGCCATTCTCGTCCACGCTGAGCCTCAGTGTCAAGGCTTGGAGTTCCAGAGTACTCGTACGTGTAAGGTAGACGTAGCTGTATGGAGAACCCAAGTCTAAGTGTGCTCAATGCAGTGCATACTGTAGGCAAAGTTTATGAGGGTTAGAAGATATGCTGCAAGTAACGATTGGGTTGCGATAGCTCAAGAACGGCTGATACTTGACACAGATCTGACGTCCTGCTGGGCTACTCTGGCAAAATGTTGCGAAGAACATAAACGAAAAACGAAGACGACTTGGCCACTGCAAACCTGCGATGGAAGCTGACTGTTCCAAAAAGGTGCCAGGGAATTCAGGCTCTGTGGTGGGCTTCGGTGCTAGAGTTCGGTTCAGCGTCCCGGGTTCATCGTTCAGGCTAAAAGGTTTTGTGCATATTGATCACGACACGGCCCTGAGTAGATACTGAGGCTTTACCACCGGCCCGATGCTCGACCTGTCTGCCTATCTTGACAAATCACAACCATGCGACCATCGTACAACCTGTCCTGATTCTGTTTGTTAGTGATGTCTTTATTGCACGTCTCTACCCTGGTGGCCCTTCATAGGACATTACTAGTGCTGTTGCCGATGCGTAGTTGAAAAGCGGATCGCTACCACTACCACAGCTTCAATTCATGATGATCACAGTTCGGATCCATCTCAGCCACACTCCTGTCTTCTCACAATACTGCGGCTGATGTCCTTATCGCTGCTATTGTTGCTATACCGTTGCTGACTGACTGAAAGCCTCTCCTTCTTGTCATGCCTATCCTCGCTTACTAAACTTTACGAAAAGTATTGCATAATGCCTCGTGGAGCGCTAAACCCGAACTGCTCTCTAAACCCGTTAAAGCCCCTTAACCCAAATCCTAAAACCTCTCCTGGAACGTTTAGGACAATACAGCCCTTTATAGTAGCCCTTAAAGAAATTCACCCTTTATCGTAAAATCCTATAGTAAGCCTTGTAGAGAACCTAAACTCCTGGAACCCGCCTAAGCACCGGACTCGAGAATGGAGACCTGGCTACTTCCGCGCGACAGTTGAGTCGTTTGGTTCACTCGGGGAAGGTTCGGGCTTACTGCTTGAGTGTAACGTAAGCACCTTGATAGTTGTGACAAGTCTCTGGGGCAAGGAATAGCACATTTCGCTTCTCTAAACCCCCCATGAATAGGAGACAGTATGTCTGTTTCAAAGCATACTCATACTGGCAATCCCTCAGGACGAGTATTGCTACCAATTCAGTCGACAGCACCAGCACCCGGAAAAAGAACAGACTGTTTTGTAAGACGCTATACAAGCCATGCAGCGACCCTTTTAAAATCAAAAACACACAACATCTATAAACCGCACAACACGAACCCTCAAACCCTAAATCCTAAACCATAAACCTTACATCCTAACCCAATATCCTATATCCTGCATCCTAAACCCTATTCTCCAAATATCCTAAATCCTACATCCTAAACCCGAAATCCTATAAATCCGCAATCTCTTAGCCATACACCCTAAATCCTAAACCCTATAATAAAAGCTACATCCTCCAAATCCCACAACCCGAGAACTATAACTCCTACATCCCAAACCCTACAAGCCCCACACCCTGAACCCTAAACCCCTAAACCCTAAACCCCACACCCCACACCCTAAACCCCTAAACCCTAAACCCTAAACCCCAAGGTCCTTGAGCCCTCTTTTGGCACACCGCCTCGGCCGGGCCGACGACCCTTTGGAGGTCGTCGCGCTGGTCCGCCACGAAGAGCGCCAGGCGGGCGAAGCAGGTCTCCGAGGCCTCCGCTAGGGCTCTTTAAACCTATCCCTCTTTGTATATATATATATATACACATATACATATGTATATATAACTATACACATGCACATATAGTTATATATATATATACACATAATACTATACAGCTCTCGCTCTCGCTCACTCTCGCTCTCGCGCTCTCACTTCTCTCTCTCTCTCTCTCCCTCTCGCTCTCTCTTTGTCTCTTTATATGCATATGTATGTACGCGAATCTAGAAATGCATACACATATGTATGTACATATATATGTATATACGCACATAGATACATATATACCTATACATATACACACAGTGTAGAAAAGTATCAACACAATATGAGTATGAAGAGTTTTGGGCTTGGGTTTTAGGGTCAGGGGTTTGACGCTTCTCCAAAAGAAATCAGGGATTTAATGCTGTAAAGGTCTCTCGGTTCAAGGCCTCCTAAGGGCTTCACAAGAGTGTTTAGGTATTTGGGCTTCGGTTAACGGTGCAGAGGCCAAGCCGGGTTCCGCGCGGTCATCGGCGCAAACTCAAACCCGGCCACGTTTTGAACCTTGGCCAAAGGAATGCTGTCGGACGATGGGGCTCAGGGTGCTTGTCGGATTGTGTATGCAAGAGTTCTTGTGAAATTCTATGATGGGAGAAATAGGTTCTTGTCGGATTCCCTTTAACTTTGTTTTAGCATTCTTTACAGGTTCGTATATGACGAGTTTGGCCTTTGGGATCTCAAGCAGGTAGCATCCTAGACGAAAGCGCGATGGGGGCCTTAATAATTAGAATAGGGTTTTGGGGCCCGGGTTTTGGGGCCCATTATACTATATTTGTGAATAAGGAACCCCCCAAAATAGTATAGGTAATCATAAAAGCCCCCCACATGCCTAATCGAGTTAAGACTTAAACTTCATCTATATATATAGAGAGAGAGAGGGAGTCTGCAGTGTTTCATGCACACATGTACGCAATTAGCATTCGAACTACTCAACAGAGTGGAACTCAAATACAGCAGGTAAAGGCTCAAAACGGAAAACGGAAGGATCCTTTCTGGGTTTGTAGGGGTTTAGGGCGCAGGGCTTACTTACGAGCAGGCACCCCTATATACCGGACGGGCCCCGAAACTTTACAAGCCTTCATCTTATAGAAACTTCACAGAAGTGTAGCAACCCTTGCATGTATTCTGACGCCGCCCAAAACCTTCTTAGAATACCCCATGGACATCAATAACATAAACCTCTGTTAAACAACAAACCACGAATGAAAACTCCCACCCCCAACGCAGTTTCCGAGCTCACTACAGCCAGCTCCATGAGATGGTCCTCCCCCAGGTTAGCACCGTCATAGAGGATGATCTTTCCTGGAACTTAGGGGAATCATGGCTTTGGGCTTGTGGTTCAGGGCTTAGGGCTTAGAGCTTCTAGGTTTGGCGTTCAGGGCCTATACGGTTTGCAGGCTTCGGGGTTTAAGCTTGGCTTTCCGGGGTCGGGTTTGGGGTTGGGGCTTCTGGGTTTTAGGATGATCTTCCGACTTCGGGCTGAGGACGTCTGGGTGTTAGGATGATTTTCCCTGGAACCGTGGGCTCGCGTAACTCTTGGGCTTTTCAACTTTGCACAAGAGATTTCTGTGAGAAAACCCAGAGTTTGAATATCTCCCTTAGACAGTATTAAGCTCAGGGCTTTGGATGGCCATGTTGTCCTCACCATGCCCAAGTCAATGTCAGTGCTCATCACACAAATAAATCCCGACTTCCTGTACGTAAGCTTTTAGGGTGTAGGGTCTCCGGTCTGATGCCCGACCTGCTGTAATAGAGGGGCCTACATAATTGCCTATACTATCTTGGTGGTTCCTTATTATAGCTTATAGTATAAAGGAGCCCAAAACCCCAGCTAGAATGGCAAGCTCAAAGCATAGCTAGACATTTGAGTGATGGACAAGACATCCTGCTGTACTCGCCTCAGACGTCTGTCCGCAATCAGCCCAAAAGCCCATTTTCATTATTAAGGCCCCCATATTAATCCACACCCCTCGCCTTCCGGTGTGAGCCTGGCACAGAGGTTCTCGTCGTTGGTCCATTGCAGTACCTGGTGCTAGGGGACGCCGGAGAATACACCGGCCTTAATCAATAGAGTAGGGTTCCTTTGAGGGGTTCCTTATTATTGGGGTTTAGTATAGGGCCCTTAATAATTAGAATAGGGTTTTGGAGTATATTATACTAGAACTAAAATAAGGAACCCCAAAACAGTATTGTTAATTATTAGTAGATCAAGTTCTCATCTCCCTGTGCTTTGTGGTGTACGGTGAGACTTGATGCTGCCGTAAAGTCTGCGCAGCCTTCTTGTCCTTCTCGAGCTTGGGGTGACAGTATGATGCCTGGCAGGGAAGCTGTTTGCCTTTTCATCAGCAGTACCACTAGCGGTAGTGGCAAGCGGTGCCACTGCTGTTGCGGCTGCTGTCGCTGCTGCCGCTGCTGTTGCTGCTGCTGCTGTTGCCGCTGCTGTTCGTGTTTCTGCAGCTGCCGCAATTGTTGATGGAGTAGCTGGGAGCAGGAGGGGTACGGTAAGAGTAGTGGAGGCCATCGTGCCATCGCAATAGTCACACGTGCTACGAATGTTTCGTATATCTTTGTATCATTACAGGTACATGCGCCAACAAAATCAAAAGGAACCTACTACTACTACTGCTGCTGCTACTACTACTATTACTACTACTCCTACTCCTACTCCTACTCCTACTACTACTACTACCACCACCATTATTGATACTATTACTATTATTCGTGTTCCTCAGACTCAGCCCGCCTGCAGCTCGTACTCGCCTCCCTGACCTGCGCCCGCGCCGGGACCGTCCGCTCCGGCGCGGTGCCAGACGTGGACGTTGGACTCCTGGCCCATTACGAGTTAGGATTTAGGGTTTAGGCTTTTGGGTTTTACATGGATTCTACCGGTAGCTGGCGTAGCTGTTTGGGTGGCATGTGTTGAACAACCTCCGCCACAAGAGCATCACCTGCCAAGACTGCTTAGGGATGTTATAAGGCTTAGAAAGCACACTGAAGCCACAACTTCGTGGCACTCGTTGCCTTGCTACAAGTGCTGTAGCCTAGATGCTCCTGGCAGAAGGAAGCTCGTAGCCTGTTGTGTGGTAGAGCCCAACCCGTTCAAAGCGGCGGATCTACTTCCACGATGCGACTAGACCAACAACACATAATATGTAAGCTTGAATGTGTAAGTACTCGAAACTGCAATTCGCAGCCCCTCCTGCAAGTTCTTTCCACCCGGCGCAATCGTCACCAACGCAGAACCCATGGGAGACCTCGATGGATTGAACTTCCGTCTGGGTGCGAAGCCCAAGATGTTGATTGCCTTCCTCTCAGCCAGATAGCGAACCCCAGAAAGTTGGAACATAGATTTAGGATGATTCTTGCTGGGATTCCTTATACTTTACTTTAAGGGCGCGAGGATAATGATGTTTCAACTTTCTGGCTTCTTCTGTAGGCTGAACCGCTAAACTCTAAACCCTAAACCCCAAACCCTAGACCGTCACCCCTAAAACCCTCGGCCTCGATTCGTGAGTCACGGACAGGGTTTATAGGGTTTAAGGGTTTAGGGGATTAGGGGGATTGGGGGTTTAGGTTTAAGGGTTCAGGGGATTAGGGGTTGGGGTGTATGAACCTCACAAAGACGCGCACAATCAAAGGCAAAAGGAGATTCCTCGTCATCTATCAGCTAACAGTAATCTAAAGGTTGCAGCAACTACTGGCAGCATGCCCTTAAAGTTTCCCTCGTCATTGTAGTAGAATTTACCACTCAAAAAAACCAGATCTCAATTTTTGGAACCCCCCCCCCTTGGTAGGACAACGGCCACATGAAGGTGAAAGCATTCTTGGGCGCTTTCGGCAAGTCCAGAAGGCTCGCACCGGACCTGAGGAAGAGAAGATGAGTCCAAAGCTTCAGGGAGCTTTGTAGATACAGATGTCTGTATATAAGGTTCGGAGCAAAGCCACCACTAAGCGAATGCATGGAAGGTATCATTCATGGAAGCTCAAGAGCTCCTTTTGCGCTCCTGCGAGTGGAGGGCCGATTGCAGAAGCATGGATGCTTTCAAAGGGATGTGATAGGAGAATGCAACAACAATGATCGCAGTCCAAAACCTTGAAAGCACCCGCATGCACACTTACTGAATATCCCTTTCTTACTTCACGATGCCAAGGAGGGCTGTGGAAGAAGCCCAAATCGTTGAACCGGAAACCACCCTTCCGGGCCCGAGCAGTTTGCTGCCAGTCTCCGATTCGAAAACGGCGACTCGGGGTCCCTGAACCGGATCAACCTCCGAGGTTCCAGCAATGCTTCGTCTGCGGCTTACCGAGGGTTTAGGGTGGTGTGGGGCTTGTAGGGGACGTGGGCTTCAGGCTTGAAGGTATGGTTCTCGAAGGTACTTGCTTTGGGTTCCGGGTTGAGGTTCAACTATGGGATCGTCGGCCAGCTCAGGGCGCAGGCATCACGGGGTAAGGTTGGATACATGCTGCGATACAGGGAGGACAGGACTCCAAGATCAGAAATCGCCAGAAAAAGAGCACGTCATAGGCAGCAGCCTGACACCCTCAATGTACTCCGAAGACAAAGTTTCGCAAACCCCAGCAACATCAAAGACAGCCGATCGCAAAGGGGGCTCCGATCTCCCACTGGCAGATCCAGGACACCTTATATCTCCTTGCATGTCGATGGAGGCACAGAAAACCGAATGCGAAACCAGAAAGAACCCTCTCTCACTGTACAGGGCTGAGGCCTGAAAGCTTAGGTACTCGCATCAATCCTCAAGCCGACATGCGCACCAAGTGAATCATGGCTTCTGCCATAGCAGAACCCCATGCTTGCATGTCATGTACGGCTCGTCGTCAAAGAGCTAACCACCAAGGCCAACAGGATCCAGAAGACACTGAAAACACCACCCAAAACCCTGAACCTCCCGCCCCCCTCAAAAAAACGAATCCGAAACCGCGTGAACCCTACAGGCCCATGAACCCTAAACCCCTTAAACTCTAAACCCCAAAACCTTCAACCCTTATAGATCCCTTCTAGAACCCTTATAGATCCCTCTATAAGGGAACCATAAACCCTTCAACCCCAAATCCTAAAGCTACTTTCAATTTGGGCTCCGGACCATGGCCAGAGCGATACCCGAAGGACACCAGGACGCCGCCTCGGGATCGGAGCTCTTTCGGGGAAGCTTGGAGGTTTAGGATTTAGGGTTTTGGGTTTTAGGGTTTTAGGGTTAAGGGATTTAGGGTTTGGTGTTTAGGGTTTGGGAAGCTGGGCGTTCGAGGGGTTTGGATCTTCAGGCGTTTGAGACAGGGCACAGCTTCCTAATTAAAGTATGCAGCACAGGTGGAGTTCAGGGTCAGACGAAGTGGCATGCTCCATGCAGCTAGACAGCTGGTAAATCAACAGATCTGCTCAGAAGGTCCTTCTCGGGCCTGGAGCGGGGGATAGGTTCAACAAGCTTCTTGAAGCGAGTTGCTCTCCAAACTCCTCTTGTGGCGAAGCTACACAAGCCCAAGGGGGGCCTTACTTGGTCTGCCCCAAACACCCTAGCTCAACGAATGCTTAATTTGCCTTGCTCCACCCTCTGAAGAGGCTTTTAAAATCCCTAAAGGGTCCCCCTAAAGGATCCCTTAAAAGAACTCCTAAAGTATCCCTTAAAGGAACCCCTAAAAAATCCCTTAGAAACCCCTCGCTTGTTTTTGAAATCCTCCTCTGACTCCGTGCCTTGGGCAGCGCGAGGGGGAAAGGCGGTGCCTGGAGCTTGGATATCTACAACTCGCTGAGATGCACATGGCCAAGGCCAATGTCATGATTCAGGTGCTTCTCTCCTCTTGCTCTGAGGAGCACCTTTAAGCTATATCTTCGACACGGATAGCTTCAAGCTATTAGTTTCACGATATACCTGCTGTCTACGATGCTGAGACATGCGCCGCAGGACTTGTCGCTCGGCCGCTGTGAGGCGACAATGCTATAGATCTCTCCCATAGGAGCAGCATGCGGCATGCGGGTCATCGCTCCCTGATCCCGGATCCCTGGGAATCCCTCAGCCCCAGAGCCTCGGCCTCACTCTTCGTGTCTTCATTCACAGCTAATTGCTGTTATCCTTATGCGGAATACATGGAGGATTAGACATAAGATGAGTCTGAGGCGGAGTGTAGGACTATGACGACCGCAACAGCTTCGCTTCCCAAGGTTCCAGGCCTGTGCTTCCTCAATCTGCGACGTACCAAAGCCTGCCAGGCAATGGACGAACATGGGCAGCGTCGTATCGGATGGCCCGGCAAAGACTGAGAGTTGCGACCGCCCAGTGTAGATTTGACCCACACACTCGACAATCTGGTGCCTCCAAGCCTACAAGCCCTGACATTCACTTGTTCGTGTTAGGTATGAGCTGTGCCTGACCAAACGGCTCGCGCAAAAAAAGAAAAAGCAAGTTGAGTTCCAGTGGGCAAGATCATGCAAAGCATGAATGTGACAGAGTCTACACCCCAAGGCACAACTCAAACCCTTAATCAGATCTTAACCAAGTGCGCGGCCGTAGAGCTTCAAAAACTCCTTCTCCCGAACGAAGAAAGGCATCGGCCTGTGATAGTAATCGCCGCTCGATGAAAGTCACCCTCGTTGTCATCATGCTTCGGTATTCAGCATGAAGATGATGGCAGCCAGCTTGACTGGTCAGGCTTAATGCCTGTACTCCGCCGCCTGCGTGAAATACTTCCACTACCGCGAGCACTACAGCAGGCAGTAGCAGTAGAGGTAGCAGTAGCAGTATAGCAGTAGTAGTATAGCAGTAGTATTAGCAGTAGTTGTTGTTGTCGTCGTAGCAGCGGCAGCAGCAGCAGGAGTGTTAGTCTTAGTGGTAGTGGCCGTGGCCGTGGCAGTGGTAGTGGCCGTGGTACGGGTGGTGGTGGGCGGCAGCGGCAGCAACAGCGGCGGAATGGTGTCATGACAATAGGTAGTACTCACGGAGGTACTGCTGTGGCATTAGCAGGAGCAGCAGCAGTATTGACAATCTCGAAGCTATCCTCAACTCTAGCATTAGTGTTCTTGGCTCGCGGCTAGAAGCTTCTTGGCCCAAGAACGCCTTACCTGTGATTATGGTAGGTCGACTGCTCAGCCGCTCACGGAGGGTCGGAAGCCATGATGCGAGGAAGGCACCTGGCTTGGAGTGTACTACAAAAACGATCGACTATCACTGTTAAGCGGACTAATGTTTTTGGTCACTGGTAGTCATGATGCTTAGACGTATAAAGGGAGGCGAAGAGAGGACAGACAATGAGGAGCCGCTTCTTCACGCCAAAAAGCCGATGTCCTCAACTTCATGAAATCTATCAGTGCATTTACCAGACATGCAGTGAAATACAAAAAATCACCTTTAATTTACAACGCGCGTGCATCAAAATACAAAAATATCATCTCTGACAAGTAAGGTTCTGGTGAATCTTGGTTGCTGCCAATCGGTTGCCCCCAAATCCATAGTCGGAAGAAGACTGTCTAATAAGCAAGAGGTTTCCGGTACACTACGAAAGGCTCACGTCAGGCAGATTCCTAGCACTGCCTCATAGTCACCATCATGGTTGCATTTTGGGGTTGCCTCGTGTTGTATGGTATTCTGAATGGGACCGCAGGCATTGCGAGCAGTCGGGACGGGCCTGAGAGGAGGGCCGGATCCGGACCAACAGTAACTTTGGACTACGAAGCACATGATATTAAGCTTAGTATAGTAACCCTGAAAGGCACCCGTTTATAGCAACCCTGCATCCCTCCTATAGAAACCCTTACAGTATAGTGACGCTTCTAGTAAACATATTTTAATGAGAACAGCTCGGCTCAAGCAGGGCGGAGATGCCTCAACGTGGAGGTCGCTATGCGAATTTGGGCCGATTCCAGCCCCTAATCGTGAAACAAAATCGGGGAATGCACCCTAAGCTTCTGGTACGGCGCTTCTTGCAAGAAGCAGAACTACGCGCCTAGGAGACAGAATCTGCCTGTCACTTCCCCAAAAGGCGGGTAAACCTTGCTGGAGGATCTACAACCCGGGGGTGCTTAATCAGGTTGCTGCATCAATAATTCAGAAAGGTCCCGAACCCTACACCTGGCTAGAGGCAGCGAAGCAGAAGGTCCGAAAGGGCAGTTTAAAGAGTAGCCCGGCTCGTAAACAAATGCGGCCTTGAGCTGGGTAGCGGCGCGCTGCGGACGAGGCGTTCAGCGCAAGCAACACCAAAAAACAACGAAGAAGACAAGGCCATCATCAGCATGCACACATGCTCAGCATGGGCTGAAGATGTCCCAAGCCGTGCCCCATCTTAACCATATGGTGACCCCTGCGAGTAACCTGCTTGGTAGTCCCGTTATCATTGAAATTGTCATACATGCAGCTCAGCGAAGGAGGAGCGCGAGTGTAAAAATGCCCCAAAGAGCCGACCAAGGGTGGTACTTCCACGGTCAAAGCTGCGTAAAGCAGCACGTGTGTTTGGAGTTCGGAGCCTCGCGCGCGAGAGCTTCGAGAAGAAGGCTGGTTTAGGGCCTAGGGTTTAAGGTTAAAAATGCAGAACGGGCCTTAGTAATTAGAACAGGGCTTTGGGGTATACTATACTATAAACAGAATAAGGAACCCCCAAAATAGTACAGCTAGTCATACATTACCCGCAGGTTTCAACGGATCATCTCATCTCACATCCTGAGCATAGCTGCTTGGGATTCCGCTCTGAGAAGGATCATTCTAGACGGTAGTTACAAGCAGGGTTATAAGGGGTTTAGGGTTGCTTGAAGGGTTCTATAGGGTTTAGGGTGTAGGCTAATTATAAGTAGGGTAATAAGTAGGATAACTATACTCCAACCCACAGATGTGAATTTTTGGGTTTCTTGAAAGCAAGAAAGTCTGCTGCTCGTCCAACGTCTCAGTGCATCAACGGACTGAACACTTCTGAAAGAAACCCTGGTAGTGGACTTTGTACCGTACAGCAACCCTTGTAGAAATTCGTATCGCAAGTCGTAAAGCAGCAGTGAGCGTAGCCCTTATAGTAATCCTACTAGTAACTTTGTATGGTACCCCTCATAGCGAATTGCTTCAACTCCGTCGCGAAACCCCAATATAGAACAATAAGATCCTGGGGCTGTGTTAAAAAGTCCCCTTAACATGGGTAGCCCTATATTCTGCATCCACACATATGCTTCAACTCCGCCCCCCTTCTTGAAAGGAAAGCCGTGGCCAAGTGTCCCAATCCGAGGTGGCGACCGAAGTTGATCATGTCTGTGCCAACCTCAGATGATCTAGAATCTAGTATAAGGGCACAAAAGGGCTCTGTAATCGGGTTCCTTTTAAGGGTACTATAGGCATAGTGGTTCTGTAATAGGGTTCCCTTTAAGGGTCTCTCTCGCTCTCTCTCTCTCTCTCTCTCTCTCTCTCTCGCTGGCTCGCTCTCCACTGCACCGAGCACGAAGTCTGAGGGAGACGAAGCCGGTTTCGTTTTTGGGAGCTTACGACCTCGAGGCAAAAATGTACCGAAAAGATCACAAAAGGTTGATCAGCTGCGCTCTGCAACTCAAGCGATAAGGAGCCCTCAGTAATTACGAAAAGGGCCTACCATACTGATTTTCGGGAATGGGCAGTAAGGGGATACTATCAGTTGTTATTCCCACCCCTGTATTCCAAAATTCTGGATCTGGGCCTCCCTTAAAGGAGTCCTTAAAGGAGTACCGAAAGGAACCCTTAGGGGAGCCCTTAAAGGAACCCCCTTAAGGGCTCCTAAACGAATCCCCGTAAAGGAACCCTTAAAGGAGCCCAATAAAGGATCCCTAACCCCTAAACCCTTAAGGGAACCCTGTAGATCCTTCCACAGCTGATCAGACCCGAAAGTGCAGCCGTGCGGCCATGCTGTCAAACGGCATGCCCGGGTCCTGGCATTCAAGTTTAGGGTATTTTAGGGTTTACAGTAGTAGGGTTTAGGGTATTTTTGGGTTTAGGGTAGTTTAGGGTTTGTTAGGGTGAGGGTGTTTTAAGGTATTTTAGGGCTTAGGGTATTTTAGGGTTTAGGGCCTAGGGTATGTTCGATCTTCAAATTCTATCGAAAACACGGAAAGCCTCGCAAACCAGTGAGATGGGCGGCTGCCAGACCTGGAACTTGCTCTTAACGCCGTATGAACTGGATTTCACATCTTCCGCCAGAGCAAACCAGAACTCCTGAACTCCCCCCAGAGTCCGCCCCCGCCCCCCTTTCTGAGCCGGAAAACCCTGTGAACCTGACACTTGAAGCCACAGCTTGGTCCTTCAAGGTCTCCGACAGGGACTTGAAGGGATAGGGCACGCCAACCTGAACTCACCACCGAGCTCTTCGTAGGATGAGAGAAGCCCTGATACTCAGAGTGAATGACAGAAGGACAAGCCCACTCGCTTGAAAAACTCCAGAGCGAAGCTGTCTGCACAAATGCGGGCTCCCGTGGCCTTCTTCTCTGTGACGAGGCCGCCCGAGACGTAGGGAGGGAAGTTGGACGTGTCCCCAATTCGGATGGAATTCACCTCGTGGGACACGACATAAGAGCAGTGCACAGACGCCAAACGTATGAACCAAACCGTCTTCTCACTCTACACCCGGATACCTTGCACGGCATCCGCGGCTTGCTTTGCAAGGACCATACTTGCGACTACTCTTTGCCTCAGAAAGCCAAGAGGAATTGGGTTCGGCTGTATTTGCTCCTGCCCCAACGGGGGCTTAGGGATTTGGGTTCTAAACAGGGGTGCAGTCCAATAACAAAACCCGACATACGTAGCACCGGATAACCCCGAACTCAACCCCCATGACGCCGAACCCTATACTGGGCTTTTAAGTAACCAGGGAGAAAAAAGTATAAACTCTTATTTCATAATGGTTCGCCTTTAAGAAAAAAAGTACTAAAGTGTGGTATTCCAAAGCCCAGTATAGGCCCTGAAGCCTAGAACCGCGCAAGATGCTGAGGGAACCCGAAACCCTCAGACTCCCGCTGGATCATCCGACTTGGCCGAGATCTTCCTGGGCTTTCCCACTTAGGAGCCCTCTGGGGTCGGGGTGTAGGGCCTTAGGGCGCGGGGGTTTAGGGTTTAGGGTTTAGGGGCACGGTGGGGGGGGGGGGGGGGGGGTTAGAAGAGGGGCCACAGTATGGTGAATAAGGTTCCCTCTAAAGACTTCTATACGTGTGCTAGTGGGGTTTAGGGTATTGGAGCACTGAGAATTGGAAGAGGGCTTCGTTTTCTTTCAGTGCAGGAACATACATGAACCATACTGGATACTAGGCATTCTAAGGCGTTAAAGGTCATGTGCAGAAGGGTGTCTTTGGTCCTGGCATGTCCTGGCTGTAAGACAGTCCGGGGCTTGCTGGGTAAAACCGACGCTGATATTTTGTCAAACATTCCGATGTTCAAGCTTCAGAGTCCGCGTGAACTCGCTGCATGGTGTCTTTGCTCTGCAGAGTCCTCAAACCCATGCCCCGAGTTTAAACTCGTCAGTCTGAACTCCACATGACATCAGCGCACGACCGGTTTCAGGTTCATGGATTGGTACGAGCCGGAACTCGTCCCCGCCACAGGCTTTCTACAGATTTCTGCAACTTTAAAGCTGCCTTCCAAGTAGCCATGCTGTGACATGCTCACCGCAGGGGGAGGGCTCCTCGAGCGGCTTCTCACAGCACATGGCAAGTCGCTCACGGCATCTTCTTCTATCAGGCTGTGCTGTAGACTGTCTGGGACAGCCGTCGGAATCAAGATCAACGTCGTTCAACTTCCAAAGATCAGCTTGAAGGATTATAGTGGAATTCATTAACCAGCGTCTGAAGTACCGCATCGTGGCCGTAGCCTATATTCAAAGTCCGCTGAACCTTGACCCCATCTAAACCCTAAGCCCGAATCCCTTAAACCCTGAGCCCCCATCCGCTCCTGATGGGTAGAGATTCCGTCCTCAGAGACACATGACAAGCTGGGAGCTTCAAATATAGCTGCGTTCATGGCTAGATGGTAGCACCTCGACCTCGGATGACCTGGAGGGGTGGCATGCATATGTGTGTACACGTATATACAGACAAACATACATACACATACATACATGCCCGTATACACACATGTACAGTCACGTATGCTTATGTATGTATATATCTGTATGCAATCTATCTATCGTATATACATACAGATATGAAGACATAAGCACAAATGCCTACAGGTGTTCAAACTCATTAGAAGCCTAGTATAAGGTCTTCGGAATATGGTTTCGGGCACTATTGCCATATGAGATCTACAAGGTGATATCATACCCGAAAGGAACAGCAGAGTTTGCAGGATGGCTGAAGAGCCGCCGGCCATGCTCGCCGTCGTGCTGGCTAATCAAACCACCAGATGATAACATAAACACATATACGGTATGACGTTAGACCTCACTGTGCGTGTGTGTGTGTCTGTATGTACTTATGTATGTATGTGTGTATATATATAATGTGCATTTGCATAGATGCTTGAAATTACTCGTATATACCACTGTGTCTCTATGAGTGTCTGTCTGTCTGTCTGTCTGTCTGCCTGGCTGGCTGGCTGGCTCTGTCTGTCCGTCCGTCCGTCCGTCCGTCCGTCTGTCTGTCTGTCTCTCGGTCTCTCTGTCTGTCTCTCTGTCTGCCTCTCCGTCCGTCTCTCTGTCTGTCTCTCTGTCTGCCTCTCTGTCTGTCTCTCTGTCAGTCTCTCTCTGTCAGTCTCTCTCTGTCTGTCGCACTGTCTGTCCCTGTCTGTCTCCCTGTCTGTCTCACTGTCTGTCTCTCTGTCTGTGTCTCTCCGTCTATCTCTCTGTCTGTCTCTCAGTCTGTCTCTCAGACTGACTCTCTGTCTCACTCTCTGTCTCACTCTCTGTCGCTCTCTCTGTCTCTCTCTCTCTCTCTCCTCTCTCTGTCTCTCTCTCTCTCTGTCTCTGTCTCTGGGCCTCTCTCTCTCTCTATCTCTGTCTCTCTCTGTCCGTGTTTGTGTCTCTGTCTCTGTACCCATGGTATCATTGGCTGGTTGCAGCCAAAGCTCACAGCCCTGGACGTCGGAGAACCTGATAAGGTCGACGGAGAAACTGCTTGGCAGCACATTGTAACAATATACCATAGCAACATAGCTAATGTGGCTAACATGGTATGTTATAATATGATTGCAATGTACTACAATATACTATACTATGCTATGCTGTACTATACTGTACTATACTGCATTATTAGTACTACACCACACCATCATAGGATATACTACAGTAACAGTACAGTAATCTGAGTCAACAGGATGTTTACGGTTTCGGAGTGTAGGGCGCTGGAGGCTTTAGGGCTTTGAAGTCTAGACCCCCTAGAGCACGACGTGATCTCACAAGTGCGAACTTCACGCTGCCTGAGTCCATCCGCAGGGTCTCGGATGACCGAAGAAAGATCTCCGGCCATTGGAGATTATATGGAATTCTGGTCGGGGCCTGACATGTATTGTGTAGGTTTTAGGTACAGAGGCACGGAAACAAGGATGACAGTTTTTAGATTCAAGCCATGCCTCCTCCTCATGCAATAGCTTTCTCATTCCTCCTAAGCTGCACAATGGTCTGTTCACCCCTTTGGCTCGGAGGGCATCTGTATATGCTAATAGTCGACTACAGCAGCGTATTGTACGTTATGCTGTATTATACTCCGTTTAAACCATCTTATATACTATCTCTTCGAAGTCCCCCTGCTCTCATGGCCAAGGAACTCCACGTAGCATCCTTCCGGCAGGGAGCCTGGAGCCTTGCACGGGTTCTACCACCCCACCCCCGACGAGGAAATAAAATAGAGGCCTTAATGATTGTAGTAGGGTTTGGGGGTGCATCTTACTATAGCTATAATAAGGAACCCTAATTATTCCGATCTCTACATGACCATCAGAGGGTCTGTTGATGTTGTGCGGTGACGAGATTCTGCTGCCCGTCCTAAGCCTAAACCCTTTAAACCCTCAGCCCTAAAATCCTAAATCCTGAACCATACCAATTTCGGAGAAATCAAAACGAAGTTTTCAGCAGAGACCTGCCAATTGTCCCGAGGACGAAGGCTTCTCGCCACACTGATCTTCTGGACTATCTTGGTAAAGGCGACGACTGGATGAGCAACTATAGTCTATATAGTATATAGTAAAAGTAGTACGGTATGAAGCTGTAGTAGATAGTAGAGTAGATTTTCGTGTAGAAAGCAGTGTAGTATAGTTTCGTGCACATCGTCAGTAGCCTGACCGTCGGGGACGCTCAGCCGCACGAGGGCCTCGGCAAGAGCAGTCTCGCAATCACCGTCAAGAATGCATGACAGGCACCAAACCAAAATATATCCTCTCCGGAACGCAATTCAGCGACAGTCGCGACAAGAGTATTGCCACGAAACTGGGCAGTTGACATTCAACCGGAAAGGTGAATATCCCCTAGAAAACACGGTTCTTCTCTTCTCTCCTCTTGTCTACTCTGCTCTTACTAATTGATTGTACGATCTTGTACAATACTATACGACACACTACTAAGTATGCGATGCTATGCTGGGCTTTACCGACAGTTTGTTGTGCTATACTCTACTATACTGTACAAATCCATACCACGCCATACCAGGCCAGACCAGACCAGACCACTGCTCCGCCACCTGCCTCTGGGCCGTTCTCGATGGACTCGACCAGTCGCACCATCGGGGCCTGACCGGCGATGTCCAGATCATAGGGCTTCAGTTGCTTCCGGCTTTAGTTTAGTTAGGGCTTCAGGGTTTAGGGCCTAGGGTGTTGGGGTTTGGCTTGTCGAAGATCACTTGTCGGAAGCTCGGCTCATGTTCTCATAGGGACCCTAGGGGGTATTAATCGGCCTTACGAGGTCCTTATTATGGGCATTAAGGCCCCCTACCCCCCCTCCCCCTACCCCCTAAGGGTCCCTATCATGTTCTTGGAGTGGATGGAAGTGACCTGCTAAAACACAGGGCATGGAGCACATGGGCAGTTCGCTCAAGGTACCCTGAATTTAGAGTCTAGAGAAACCCCACGTTTTCGGATTCCTTTTGGCATCCTATCGCCGCATATGCACCATCCTGTCCTTCCCCCAAAAAGTCACCACACCCAACACGCTAAGATCATGCGAAAAACAGTTTTTCACACCATCCTCGGGTCGCATTTTTGCGGTCTGGCCTTCAATCGGCCGAGGCCTGCGATGCCCAAGCAGGCTCTGTTAGCGTGGGGTTCCTTATCCTTACGGTTTAGCGTTTAGGGAGTTAGGCCCAAGAGTGTGCGTTTACATGTTTGTTTGTATATATATATATATATATACATATGTGTATGTATATATTATACACCTCACTGTACGAAAAACAGCTTGTGAACGACCTCTTGGCTCCTTCAGGGCAAAACCGTTGATTCCTCCGCATCAGGCCTAGCACATCAACTGCGCTGGGCTGGGGGGGGTTCGGAGTATTTAGAGGGGTTTAGCCTGGATTCCTTGCTGAAACTAGAGCCTTGTAGGCCTCCAGGTGCTAGCACCGCAGCTTGCGAAGAGGTGTTTCACCCCTAAGGGCCGCTGTCCCAATAGGTAGTGTAAAACCGATATCTCCTCTCTCAAGCCGAAGGACCGCAAATGGGAAACCTATTGATGCAGAGTCTTTCCAAGGAGCACAGCACCAGAGACGAGAACGCATATAGTTTCGGTGTGTATGCCATGGTATCGTATGGTATAATAGTGTATGGTGCAGAATAGTATTGTATGTTAAAGGGTAGAATACTACAGTCCAGTGGAGGGCAGTAGAGTAGAGCAGAATCTAGTGTAGTATGTAGTGTAGAACATAGTATGTTGTAGTTTACACCGTATATATCATAGTGAAAAGTATAGTGTATAGTGTACTTTATATAATAAAAGACAAAGTAGAGTATACAGCACCGTACAGTATAGTATGGCATAGTAGTACAGTGCAGTGTAGTATAGGAAAGTAGAGAAAGTGCAGAATAAAGGAAAACTGCTATATATTCTCGGCAGTACAGTATAGCGCAGCATTTGATAATATAGTAGAGTGTAAGATTGTAAAGCAACAACATATCGCATAGTCTGGTATAGTCAGTGTAGTATAGGAGTTATGGTTTGGCACGGTATGGATATGGGATAGTATGTCATGGCGTTGAAACAGCAGAGCATGGCAAGGTATGGTATCCTATATCATAGTAGGCGTAGCGTCGCATAGTCCAGCATGGCGTGGCATTGCATAGTGTAGCACAGGTAGCATATAGCATTGCATAGCATAGCATAGCATAGCACCACATAGCACTGCACAGCATGGCATTGCATCGAGTACTAGAGCATCGTTAAGTAACAATAGTATATGTATTTCTGCAATGCATGGACGGCGGCCTGGTGCCTAGCCTGGGTCTGTCTCGGAGAGGAGAGGCAGAGGGCTAAGACGCCCGTGAAAAATCGAAGGGTTGCAGCGGTAGGGGGACGGGTCATCATCTCCTAGAGTGACTATGCTAGACTGAACCATCCTCTACTCTACTCTCTAGTACTACGCTACACCACATTACACGAGACTGGACTAGACTAGTCGTTGCTATGCTAAGCTACACTATGCTATGCGACACAATACATTGCAATCATAACTAAAACTACAATACAATACAATTGTATTTTGCACTTCTACACTGTTCTTTGCTGTATTGTACGAAAATACTATGCTTGATTTTTGATAGACCATGCATAAAGCGAGCTACTGCGTACGTCCTACGAGAAAGGCTCGAATATGGCATCCTATGCCCGATCTCACGTGGGCTGCTGCCACGCAAAAGACCGTTACGGGAAAATGCGACTATAGGTATGTGTTCTTTATAGAGTCTTTAATTATGCTGCTTCATGACTCCTTCAGGGAGAGCAGGGAGATGGAGACTACCGGGCTGTCGGGTTTTTTAGGTTATGCAGTAGCACTTGGTGTTGGTGTCATGTGTCTGTGGCTATCTTTCACTCTTTTCCGATCTCATCCAGGACCTCGAAGGCCTTGTAGATGACCTGAGCTTGCATTGCACAGGGGCCTTCCGGCCAACCCATTCTGAGCTCGAAGTAGATGCCTCTCCAAACATTCGACAACCATCTTAACAGTATCCTAAGCGAAACGATGTACTGCTGGAGCCTCACACACCTCACATGGGGATCTCCGACAGTCCGTGAACGCTCTTGTTTTCGAAGGGTGTCTGCTATCGGTGATCGTACAGGGGATAAAGGCTTGAGGAAGACACGCCATTTGCCAGGAAACAAACCATGAACATCTGCAGAACATGCACGCACCCTGACAGAAGCTGTCAACATTTTTCGAAGATACCAGAGGCGCCTGTTGGGAGGTGGCACCTCCGGCAGTGTACCTGTGTGCTTCAGAAGTCTGCTTTTGCTTCTAGTGATGAGAATTACTGGCATCTCGGCGACCTCCCATGCTGAGCACTTGAAGATACAGGGCGGGCTTGCAAGATGTGGCTCGAAATTCTGCTCTTAACCCCGCGCTGCAGACAGATAGTGGCACCTCTGAAACCAGGTGGACTCCTTGATGATGCCGTGAGCCTGGTGACGTTCAAAAAAAAACAATGTTGCACCAGATGTCTTGAATCAAAGGTCGTCTTCTTCTGGTACGACAGGCAACCGCCATAAGAACAGCAGCAGCTGCAGCATCAGCAGCAACAACAACGACGACAACAGCAAGAAACCACGACATAAACCACAACACCACAGCAGCAAAAACAGCAGCAACAGCAGCAGCAAAACCCACTTCACACAGCAAAAAACGACTCTGAATGAATACAACTCACTTCGTAACTCACCCTTCTCACGATCTACACCAACAACAAAAGAAAGCACGAACCCCCAGGCAGGCAGGACCTGAAGTGGCAAAAGCAACGCTGCGGCATCAAACACAGCCACAAGACTGAATTCCCGTGTAGACGCTGCTTGAGAAAGCAACTTCAACGATCCAAAGTATCCAAAGGTTGCCACCGCAAACTTGGATTGCCCCACTGTGATGCCACATCAACAAAGACACAAGGCTTTGTCACAGAAGCCTTTCCAATTTCTGCCAGTTGACATCGCCCTTCCTCAAGGTGCCGCTGCGTTGCTCTGAGTTCTGTTCTTTGCGCCACGACTTACGGCAAGTACCTGGCAGAAGGACCTGAAGGACCCCATAAAGGAAGCCGGAAGTCGTCTGACCCGACCTCGTCAGGCACGTACTTCTGCCACTCAGGGTCGCCATTCCGCATCAGCTGCACAACATCCTGCAGCGATTTCAAAACTATGCGAATTGCAAGCTGAATGCAGAGCATTTTTAGAAAGTTACGCACCTTGGATGCGATATCCACATATCACGTGCGCGCATGTTGTCGCTGCAACAGCAGATAAGCCGAAACCCAAAATCTAGAACACACCACCATCCCTTAATTAGAAGTTGTCCTGGAGCTTGCAAGTCCTTGATACTAAGCCCATAGGATGGATGGACCAGCAGACTGCGCTTTAATCAGCACCCTAGAACCTCGAGCAGTAAAATCCCTCTTGGATGGGCCCTATAGAGGACCCTATAAAGAAACTTAGACAGTCGGATCCTCTATCGCACCCCTAGAAGTTTAGCTGAACAACAGTACGACCCTTGGTTCAAAGGTCGCCCGAAAGAGCTGCTCAGGCTCAGTCTGCAGTCAATCAGGACCTCTCCGAAATCCTGAGCCGAAACCCTAAAAACCGTTAAACCCCTGAACATCCCCAAATCCTAAACCCTAAAAGCCCAAGAGCCTAAACATCCCCAAACCCTAAACCCTAAAACCCTATCCCGTCTCCTCGGACTGCCCGCGATAGGGCTCGTTGGACTCTTTGCTGACGGCGAAGCTGTTCATGTAGGTCGGCTCAATGGAGACCTGGAGTTCGTTTGTTTGTGTTTAAGTAGGGTTTGGGTTTAGGGTTTAGGGTAAGTAGGGTTGTTTGCGGAATTTCAGCTTTGTGTTTTTTTTTTT
>BGNK01000487.1:80723-125897 GCA_003297005.1 Symbiodinium sp. clade A Y106 | reverse complement strand
GGTCGTGGGCTTTCTCGCTGTAGAACTTGCCGTAAAGAGCTTCGAGGTTTATACGTGTTGCTCGGGCGTTTGTAGGGCATCGGGACTCGGCATCGGCTCTTCCTAGTCCGAAGTAAATTTGACTCTGGACCGTCCGTTTCGGGTTTGGGTTTAGTTTTGAAGGCCTCGGATTTAAGCTTTCGATGGCTTGGAACAACGCCCATGGAAGGGAGACCTCCAGCGTGAAGCCTGCCGGAGCTGCCCTGTAAGTATGGATGACAGCAGACGATCACTTTTCATCCAAGGCGACGAAAGCATCCTTACCTCTGTTCTGCAAATGTCCAGATTCCTCGTGAGAAAGGAAAGCAGCTAGTCTAGTCAGAAGAAGAAGCTCATGCATGGCCAACCGGCCACACTGTCGAGGACGAAAACCCTAACTCAAAGCGGTTAAGGGTTTAATTCCCTAAACCGCAAGCTGTCTGTGGGTAGAGTGGCCGCTTCTGTCGGGAACATGTCCGAGACTCGGACAATCTTCTCCTGCTCGACCAGAAACCGGTGGAGATACTCCTGTCTCGCATGTTCAGACCCCCCGGTTGGCTCTGCTGCAGCCTGGAGCATAGGATCAATGGTAGCACCCCCAGATAGCAACCACTATGCTATTATAAGAAAATTGCGATAACTCCTACAATGTCCAAAACGGCTCAGAGGCCTCTGACTTACTCCACATCTCCTCTACCTTGTCATGGCAGCTATCACTGAAATGACTGGGCACTCTCTCGCGCCAGCTTCAAAAAACCGTTCCACCGCATCAACACATAAACAAAAGCCAACGCGATCTCCTCTCTCGCATCTTCCCCCACTGAAAAAGAAAGATAGCAATATTAAATTCATACTAATCGCAATGAAAATACTAATAAGAATAATCGCACTACCAATCATGATACTAGTACTGATAGCAGTACTCCAAGCTGACTCCTATTCCTATCTTTTTGCCCAGCGAGTGCAAAGCCCCAGGGCTCCGTCGAGCCAGAGGAGAACTCGACGTTCTCAGAGACGTCTCCCTCAGGACCTCGGAGAATCTGTATGGTTTCCGGAAGAGCTTGGGTCCGTTTTTCTCCAAACCTTGGCATCGTTCCATCTGCCTTGCTAGTCTTATCCTTTTGACGCGGCTCAAGCGACTGTCTGCACAGCCGGCGAGTCAAGGAAGTGTTCGATCCTTCTTCGTCGCCTACGCCAGACAGACCTGAGAACCCCTGGAGCAACGTCGATGATAGAGCTCGTCTTGAAGGTCCACTACAGGCCTGAGCCACGGGCTAATGTTCGGATACTGGAACATCCGCACATTGCCAGCAAAGAGCTTGCCGAAGGCCTGCCATTGCAAATGATGAACGCTTACTCGATGCATGCGTCTTGCAGCGCAAGTAATGTGTCTAAGCGAGCAAGTTGCAAGGTTGGTGCAACGGTGCATCTCCAGCCAGCAGCACGCCCCAGAGTGGAGCTGGACTCGTGTTCGTAAACTGGATTGCTGTCAACAACTCTGGCCCCCTTCAACTCGCAGCCGGACGCCTCAAGCATGCCGCCTTTGTAGGTGGTGTAGTTCTTCTCCTAGCAGGTGATATCGAAGCTGTTCCATGTATGAACTCCTCGGTTGTTACGACGAAACGGAGGTGGCTGTAAAGCTGCTCTCCTGGAATATTCCTCGGCCGATGTCGTAGTTGCCGCCACCAACCTCAGCAGGAGGGATTGTCGAACTCAGTCATACTTAACTCAGAGTTCCTCACAAGCGCTTCGGTGAACTCCCCCGCCCTGAGACAACACATAAAAAGGCAACATCCAAAACTTCTAGAACCTGAAGAAGCGCGCAAGGTCCGGATTCGATGATTTCTGATTTTGCAATGGTTTCTACGGTAGCATTGTTGGAGAGCGCTGGGCAGCATGTTGCAAGTCCTATAGGCAAGCCTCGCGTTCAGCCCAGCTCCAGCTTTAATTAATTGCTGCAATCTAAGCTCTGACCCTCAACCTGTCGGGATGCTGGTCTGCAGGCCCTGCGGGCTGATTGGATCTCAGGAGATCTCGTCCCCAAACTGTCAGAAGCAAGGCCGCGATGTCCTTTCAAGCAGAAGAAGCCCTGGGACAACGCTTTAAACCCTCAACACCCTTCTGTGGGTCTCTGGCCGCCAGCACAATGGGCGCATTGGTGTAGCGCCCGAGGTAGGATGACAGTTGAGAGTCCGACCTGATTGTTAATAGATTATAAAATGATTACTGCTACTGTGGTTATTCATGTTGCTTCAAAACTGCTACTCAAATTCAAGTTTCAGCAAACTGCTGTTACTATCGTCATTCGGCTGGTTCGTGCTTCGAACGGTGCGCGGTCTCTCGGCTTCCAGCTCTTTATTGCACCCTACAAGCGTAATTGCACGCATCAGTTGGCTTTCTGCCAATACAGGGATCAGGGAACTGTCTGCTTCTCTAGCGCAGTCATGTGGCGGTGATGGTGACATGACAATCCGCCAGCGGGCCGGGCTTCTCTGCAGCGACTGCCTGGGGCCCCGACCCAACACCAGACACCTAAGATGCTGGCTGGTCCATAAATATCACCAAAACGACGTTAGCTTGCCAAGCAATGACAACTGTTGTGAAATTGCTGGTACTCTGGCGGTACAGGCAAAGCTGTGGTGATTGTCAGTATGTCATTTCTGTTTATTCCTTGAACAGGTTCTGAGCCTTGCGAAGTTGGCAGGCCTCCTGTGCTAGCGATTTTTGCGCATATCCGGAACCCGGACTGCAAAAGCTGATAGACCCAAGCGTGCGTCAAACCGTACACCCGGCAGAGTCCAAAGCCCCACCGTGAGACCTCCGACAGCCCCTAAAAGGAGCCAAGATGCCAGGACTGGCAGCTTCAAGGCTTGCAACATCCTGCCACGAAGTCAAGCAAACAGAACATCTTGCGAAGCGTCGGCGCCTCATGCTCATGCAGGAGTATCCCTCATGTCTAACTTGATCCTGAATACTGTGCAAGGAGTGTTCGTTCATAGGTGAGTGGCAAAGACCCACAAGTGAGTCTCTAATCCGACAAACTTCGACCAGCTGCAGTCAGCCACAGCAACGCTACAACGGCCATGAGCCTATTGGATGAGACACGTCGAAACCCGGACTCTACTATAGCACCCTATGTTATACGATTATAGAGCTAAAACTATGGCGACCTTATTCGTAAGCCTAGTTGTTCAGTCCCATGATCCCCTAAGTACCTTGCCCGGCGACAACAGTAGGTCACTTCATGAGCTTATAGTACTCTCAGAAAGTCTAGTAAACTCGAACGCTCTAAGCACCATTCTGAATCACAATAATCCGCCCTGGCAGTGTATTATAATATACCTCCAAAATACGATGATATTCCATAGACCCTTGGAGTTTCATTATCTTAAGAACAACTCCGAAGTACACCAAAGTCTTAAACCATAAGAGTTCAAGGTCCTGCTATCCGCACAAGCAGAAAAGATACCCGCACAGGAGGGCGCACTTGAACCGATCGAGGTACTCCACGTTGTTCGCACAGCGCTCCCTGGCAGGGGATGGTGAGGGTTCGCAGGTATGTCTGATGATTACTTTAAGGCTCGAGGGTCTTTGTTATGATAGGCACGAACATGTAGATTACCGTTGTGGGAGTTAGGCGTATTTCCGCAGGCTTGCCTGGATTTTCCAGGATCCTACAAGGCCTTCTGATCCGGAAGATTCAAGCAGAAGGCGCCCTGAAATTGCCTAACCAATGGAATAAAACTCAGTCGCTGGTTCCCAGGAAAAAAAGAAGTCTCGCATGCGGTGTCTTCGTCCGGGAAACCCCTACAGTAAACCCTGCGTTGGTAGCTTTCCACGAAAGTCTTGAGGCCTATAGGAGCTCGGAATGTGAGTGCGGCGAACCAACCCTGGAATCATCCGGACGTTGTGTTTCAGAGTTGAGCGTCTAGAGTTTGTGGAAGAGTTTTGGGGTTTTACGGTTTCAGTCTCGGGTTGAGGGTGTTTTTCATGGGAACCCTAAAGGATAATGTGGGTAGTTTCATGATTCAGGCCCCCTTGTTTAACCCTCTAAACTAGCCCTTAGAGAACCCTTACGGAATAATGTGGGCAATGATTCAGGCCCTTTGTTACATAAAACTCTGCAGCGGAAGTCAGAGGCAAAGCGAGACGGGCAAACGTCCATCCCAGGACCTTCGAAGACACAACTTTGGGCGGAAGTATTGGGATCTGGGGAGCAGCGTCTCAGGGCATTTCGATTCAGGAAGTAAGGTCTCAGGGTATTACGATTTGGTTTCAGGTTTAGAGGTCTAAGAGGGGGTTGAGGGATTTAGGGCTTCGGGGGTCTTAACGCCGGGTTCTTGATCAGTGGCTGCTGTAACAGCCTGGCGAGCCTCATGAGGCAGAGCTGCCATACTTTCAGGAGTCTGCAGCTTTCACTTTGCCCTAAGACTCCGAGTCTGCACATAGTACCTCCATGCGGTCGACGGCCTATAAGCTACTTTGGGTTATTTGGAGTCTCAGGGTTTGGAAAAGGTTGCGCTTTGCTTCAACAGGAGTCTTTGCATCAAGTCACCGTCCGCAAGGTTTCGACATGTAACATCTTGTAGCCATGTAGCAACCGCGAAGCAAGAAGAAAACGGCATGATGATGATGATGTATTGAAACTCTCAAACAGCAAGGGAAGGCCTGATCAAGCACGACCTTGCCCCGGCCATCCACGTCCAAGTCCTCTCAAAATAGAGGCTGCATGGGATGCACTCAACTCGAAAATCCAAATGGCAGGAGTCTTCAATTTTTTAGGCGTAGTGGCCACTCCCCGGAAAACACAGTAAGTAGGGGTCATAAAGCTGAACCCATTCAAAGTGGGAAGCCCTACTGGCCCCACTGTCTGTCCAATGGTGAAAACAAGCTCGAACTTGCTGGCTTCCACTGCGTGCTGTTCTATGACTTGATCTGGCTCATCTTAGTACTTAGGCCAAGGGAGCCACTCCGTGAAATTCCGTGTGTTCGTTCTATCTTGCCGTCTGTCTGTCATGGCTGACCTGGTGTTGTGCCCTGGCTTCATTCTTTGCTACTGCAAGAGTCTCGGCACCTTCGCAAGCTGCAGGGCTTCATCCTCGGGAAGCCTCAGCGATGGACTCGAGACCGAGCCGCGTTTTATAGCATCGGCTCAGGTGCTCGCCTTTCAGCTCCAAGTGGACGACAACAGGGCTGCTGTTACCACTGCTACAAGTCTAAGTGAGGATCTGCGTAGCTGTAGGATGGGATGATGAAGACGATTATGAAGATGAAGAGGCACGTGAACGTGAAGACGAGCTTGACCATGACAGTGGCGAGGCGAGGCTATGTCTCCTCGTGTTTGCGCAGTGCATCACGAGCCAGCAAGTGTCCCAAGCTAAGGTCGAGGGCTGATTCTGGGCTGCTCAAAGCTCAAGGTGATCTCCAACAATTTCCGCCTGGGGCCCACACTTCTTGGCGAAGACCTTCGCTAAGTTGTCCTGCCCAGAAATGACGAGATTCATGAAGCATGCTTGCAGCCAGTGTCACTCATCAGAATGGGGACGTTCATTTCGCCGTTGTTTGATGAATACTGAGGGATCCCCCGGAGCCTTATTTTCAGTTATTCAGGCCCTATGTTCGGGATCGGGACCTGAACCCTAATCTATAGAGGCCTTAATAATTACCTATACTATTTTGGGGATTCCTTATTAGAATTATAGTATAATCATTACACCCCGAAGCCCTATTCTAATTATTAAGGCCCCTATAGCAAGCCCCAACGGCCCGGCCACGGTGAGTATGCCATCGCCGTCCACATCTGCCTGGCGAGGCTCCAACGCTTTCGGGATCCAGTCTCGATCGAGGCGAGAGGTAGAAGCCGACTCTGCAATAAAGCGGCCGTAATGAAATGGTAAGGAATACTTATACATACTGTACCATAATCACGTCAAGGAGCCCTAAGGAGTAGTATTGATATTCTTTTGGCGCATAAACCTGCGAGTTGCCTTGGGTCGTGGGGAGGCAATGATGGATGCAGAAACAGCACTGGTGGAAGTGCTCTCAAAACTATCCAACTCCCGAATGATGTGGGCTTGACCCGATTCCAGCTTATCGAGTTCAACTAGGGATTATAATCAGTTGAAGACCGGCACTCGGCTTGCAGCCATGGGCACAACATGGCGGTGTGATCTCAAGCAATCATCAAGACACGAAGCCTCGAAGCCCCGAAAGCAAAGCCTGCATCCGAGGGGACCAACGGACTTACCCGGACGAGGCCTCAACTGCCGCGCGGGTACGGCGCAGCCTTCGACCAAGCAGGTGCTACAGTTCGGTACTGTAGAAGCCTTCAAAGTTAGAATGGGGTTTTGGTGTATAGTACTATACTAGAATTAGAATAAGGAAGCCCCTAAATAGTACGGGTGATTATTACGGCCCCTATATCATGCCGATGGATGGCTCTCGCCCTGGCCTCTCCGGACTTTGTTTGCATCTTGGCTTCTCTGGGCTCTGGAAGAAGCCAGGAATCTCAAATCATGTCTTCGTAAATGGAGCCTGAAGCTTGAAGGCTCTGTCTAACTGAAGACTCCAGGCTCGCTGAATCCGAAAGCAGGAACAGTTCTAAACCAGAAAGAGCTGGAACCTCCAGTGCCGGGGTGGCTCTCGCGAGAATCCGAAAGATTTACCGGTCTTTTCCTCCAGTCTATCCCACCGATGAGGAGGACTTGCAGGGGCAGTTCGTAAAGAGACTGGAAAGGGTGCTGGACCCAGGCTGGACGCGGCTGGACAGGTGACCTTACAGGTGTAGCAATTCATCTCGTTGCTGCTCCTTGCAGAGATGTGGGCTTGTCGCTTAAGTTGAAGACAGGTCCCGTGCAGAATCCGCGCATCGTGCCTTCCCTCGGTGCCGAGGTAGTCGCGCGGCCGCACGATGTCATCGATTTGGAAATCAAGGATCTGTCGCGAGAGAATACCCAAGACATTCCAAGATCCTACAGCAGTTCTGATAGCAAAACCAAACGCATGACGGAGCGATTCTTTGCCACCCCTCTATTGGGCTGCAGTCCCGCTGGCACAGTGGGAGCATCAAGTTCCCACCTGCCTGTCCTAATGGCCTTAATTTTTAGAATAGGGTTTTGGGGCCCTTTATACTATAATTAAAATAAAGAACCCCCAAAATAGTATAGGTAATTATTATAAGGCCCCTATAGTATTTTCTCGGAGCTGGGAGCTACCAAGCGTGGCTCCCATCAGAGCTCTGCAGCTTAGCAGAGCTCAACTCCAGTTGAAGCTGCAATGGCGGTTTGCAACATTCTGTTGCACCATGATCTGTGTGTGTATACATATAGTAAAGTCTAGATATCTACCTACACACACACATATATATATACAAATAATATACATATTTAACATCTTAAGTTCCTATCCGCGCATCACCTCAAAACGGCAAAAACACGATGCAACACACGGCGACCTCCAAGGAAAATGGTGCCAAGTTGTTGCGCTTTACGGCCACTGATGTCTGACATTGGCTCTAACTGTAGCCCTCCTTGCCTGTGTGACTTTGAGACTGACAGCAGCACCGTGTATAAAATGAATGTAACTAGAACACCCCAAACCTAGCTCGAGTGAGTCAGGCCTTTCACCGGGACAAACTCACGGGCAAGGGGCTGTTAAATGGAGGGCCTCGTGCCCTTGCGAATTCACGGAGCTTCTCCGGCACGTCAAAACTAAGCATTTGGATGCAGGCTTAGATGCTCGGAGGATTAGGCATAGGCCGTCAGCAAGCCATTCCAGCTATCCGGAGAGCCCTTCTAGAACCTCACTACAGCAACAGCTACCGCGACCACAATCGTCACAACACCAGCAACTGGTCAAATACCGAAAGCGTCGCAAACTGTCAAAGCAATGGCAGCAGACGACGAAAATCAATCAACAAATGCGACTATGTTGTAAAACCACGGAGACATGGCAAATGTGAAAGGAAAGGACGAAGCAGCAGTCTGCTGCAATAGTGCGCGACCGGAGAAACTGAAACAGCGTGAACATGGTAACAGTGGCTTCGACAATAGAGTTGACGTCCTAGCGGCAGCAGACGGAGTAGCAGTGATTGTAGTAGTAGTAGTAGTAGTAGTAGTCGTAGTTGTAGTTGTTGTTGCAGTAGCAGCAGCAGTAGCAGTAGGAGCAGAAGAAGGAGCAGGTGAAGTAGTAGGTAGTGCTGTGGAGAGGAGTGGGGAACGCAGGGCCCTGTAAAAACACTCCGACTGCTTCGAATAGACGTGGTACGCAGTCTTGAAACACCTGTGGCACCGCAATAATTAGTACAAGTGCTCGATGATGTCTTCTTGCTGACATTATTGCTCTTGCTTGCTCGTCTTCTCGCAGATCTACGTGCCTGGGGAAGCCTTACAAATCTGTGATGCACCCAGCATTGCTGAGGTGCAGCCGCAAAACTTAAGATCCTGAAGCTGGGCTTCATCCAAGACATGAAGCCCATGACCTGAACACCAACAGTCCTACAACCCTCCGTGTTGTCTACCAGTCCAAAACTTCGAGCTCCACGATGAAAACTGAGCGTAGCTTCACAACAACTCCGGGCTAGGCCCAAGACATTAGGATGTGCAGTGCCTACTTAGGCATTTCTGCTCTGATCTTAAGCTGGTGCAATCCGGAGAAATCATGTGGGCAGCAATGCAAAAGCGACTAGAACTCAGGAGCGCACATGCTTTCTCGCGGCTCACAGCTTTAGTCAGTGGCTGTTGTGGCTTGAGCCACGGACGTCAGAGCATAGCAGCTTATNTTCTCGCGGCTCACAGCTTTAGTCAGTGGCTGTTGTGGCTTGAGCCACGGACGTCAGAGCATAGCAGCTTATCACGTGTGGGCAATCAGGTTGACACAGTCAACAGGCTTATCGTTACAGTACCCCCAAATTAAGGTTGCCCACAGCGTATAATACTGCTCTTGGTATTCCCTGACCAATCTGGCCACAGAAGCTGAGTGACTCCGTCTCTTGTTTCGGGAGTCTGAAGCCCTTGAGGCTAGCTCACTCTGTACATCAACCAAGCTGAGATATCCAGCTTTCAGAAAGGCTTCCATCGCCCCATTGGCCTTGCTGGGGTCTAGCTTCGTCAGAGAGTCGACGATCATCTTCTGGTGAGGGACCCAGCGTACCATGGACTTGGTCTGCTCCAAGTCCCGGACTATGATCGCCAACTCAAGTGATGCCTTTCTGTCCTGACGTCCTTGTGGATGTTCCTTGAGAATGCAGTCGTAGAGGCTCTTCGCGTCGGTGACAGAGCATTGCCTCTGCCGCTCTCCGAGTTCGCACTCGCCACGCATCACCACCATATGAGGAGACAATGAGTGCCTCCAGTTCTTTAACTGGACATCGTGATGGACGGCATCACGGTACATGATCTGCAGCCAGTCCGTCTCATTGATGCCCTGCAACATAGCCTGGGTCTCCCCACCAAATGTAGAGAAGACCTTACGCTTGAGCTTCGAACTCCGCCATGCCAAGGGAGTAGCGCGCACCCTTTCGGCACCGACCGGTAGATCTTCTGCAGCCAAGACCATCCAGGCTCCCTGCGTCGCGTCTGCCGGAAGTCCAAGCTCGTCGACGTCGGAGTCCTTGGTGTTGATGCCGCCCGCGTCGGAGATGGCCAGAAATGTCATCTTGCCTGGATGAAACTTCCAAATCCTTAGGGCGCGCCCAGCGGTGTTCCGAAGGTGGTTGATCGCCTTGTTGGTAATCAGAATGTCATCCACTGTAGCATGGGGAAGACGGCTGGCCATAATCGAAGCCAGACCACATAGCTCCGGCCTTGTCTCTTTCGAGACCCAGTTGATGCGGTAGATCGCTGAGCGGAGAGCCGTGAACTCCTCAGTGGACAAGGCACCTCCGTCCTTTCGTCGTCCCTTCGCTAACGGAATCGGGTGCACCTGCTCGATGATGTACTTCTCCTGGTCAACCGAGACGTGGTCCTCGTGGGAGATGACTCTCCTGCCCGCATACTCAGCAGAATGCTCGTCCCACTTGCCAAAGACAAAGCGCCCACAGAGCTCTTCTTTCACTCGAGATTTCTCGGCGGGGTCCGCCGAGACAATCAGGTCGTCCACCTCCACCAGGATCTGTGCTGTGTTTCTCCCTTGTTGGTCGTATCGCATGAACCAACATGGCTCAATCAGGTTCCGGATGAACCCGCGCTCCACAAGAAACTTGGTGATGGTGGCTCGCCAAGCGGCTGGTGCGTCATCCAGTCCGTAGACTGGAACGATGATCTCGATCAAGGCGCCCTCTGGAACTGGTAGCCCTTCACAAGGAAGAGCATACAGAGGTCCATTGGGCCGGCGCAGCTTGTCTGACTGGCAAAACGCGTTCTTAATATCTGAGAAGGCGAAATGGTGGCCTAGGTTCACCCCGGCCTGGAGAAAGGTCATGATCGACTCCACCTGGGGCGTGGGAGCGTAGGTGACCAGGCTGCCAGTATCTGGATCCGAGTGGCCGTGTAGGCACCATCTCGACTTGGCCTTCCACTGACCGATCTCATCCAGGGGCTTACGTCGACGAACCATCCGGGAAGAGATGATTCGGCTCCCATGACAAGCCCGAACTCGGTCAGCTTCTTTCCCGGTCACGACTCTTACAGCCTTGGTCTTGAGGATGCTGCTCCACTCGAGCTCGTCTGAAGCCGCAAAGAGCTCTTTCTCTTTCACACTCAGCTCCTTAAGGGAAATCTCGTCGTTCCTCTTGGCCAGGAAGGAGTAGCCGTGAAGATCAGTGTCATAAGCGTACAGGTCGGAGCCATCATCTGAGGAAAGCGTATGATCCGCCCTCCGAGGAGATCTCTCTCTTCCAGGCAAGCGGGGAGAGGTGCCTGGCATGGTAGGGCCGCTCCTGCGCACGATGTTCATCAGACCCCCGATCGGAGTCCCAGGGGCCCGTGTCGGTTCGGCGGAAGAGGACGAGGCTGTCCCCTCTCCCGCACTAGGATCCTGCTCAACTCTTGCAACTTTAGTCGGCCCTGGGTTGGGCTCAAGGTCTGGTCCTTCTGGTTCTTCGCGAACTGGTGGGAGTTGCCTCGCAGCTCCTCCTGCGTCTTGTCCCTCAGGTTCCTGAGCTGGCTCTTCGAGCGTAGCTGAGGATCTTCGAGAGCTCACAACTGATGGCCGTCGAGGAACTTCCGGAGGAGGGACTGGTCGTGGGAGTAGTCCAGAAGGAACAGGACGGGCAGCTTGAGGAGCTTGTGGATCTTCTTCACGAGAGGCGGGGAGAGGAACTGACTCCCCGAGCGGAATTCCTCCCTCAACTTGACTCACTGGAGCTAATTCGTCCACATCCGTCGGTGGTCCCTCGCGAGCAACATCTACTGCCCTCGACTGATTTCCAGAGGTGACTTGTCGAAGTAGCTCCCCTAGTGTGCCATCGGAGGACAATCTATGTCCAAGAACTTCTGTAGGGAATGCCGCTCGTAACTGTTCTGGGGAGCACCTCCACAATCTCGATCTCATGGCCACCCAGACAACTCCTCGTGCGTTCACCAGAACCATTCCGGGGCCCACCCACCGAGCCTTCGGAACGAGGGGATCAGTGGGACGTCCTCGTCGGAAAACGTACACCCATTGTCCTGGCCGCCAGTCGGGGGAAGGCGTCGAGGAGGTCTTCACAGCTCGAGAAAGGGCCTCCCTGCTACACTGCTCCATAGCTGCCTGCTTGGCCCGTTCCCTAATTTGAATTCTCTTCCTGAACTCTGCGCCGCTCTCGTCCAGACCAGCCGGGTCGTGGTAGGCATCGCTGAGCGGGACGAGTCCTCCTTGGTCTTCCGACAGGAGTTCCGCGGGCACTCGAGGAAGCTCTCCGAACACCAGCTGCACTGGCGTGTAGCCACCCTGGTTGAACCACCTGTTCTTGGCCGCGGTGATGGAGGCGAGGAACTCGTCCATCTCCTCCTTCGCGCTGTAGACGTTCCTTTAGCCATCCACCGTGGCGTTCTGACTTTGAGTTTTGCCAAGGAGACTCAGGAATCGTGAGGTGTTGAAGAACTCCGAGCTGTTCTAGCCCCCGCTCAAAATGACCCTTGAACTCGCTGCCGCCATCGCAGATGACCATCTGCGGTGCTCCAAGATATCTGACCCACGTCTGGAGGAAGCCCTTCCAAGCGCAATAAGAGGAGGGCGTGCCGTCGGAGTTCCCTTCGAGACGCTGAACAACCTGATAATTCGTTCCTGAGCAAACCATGTTCAGGATGGGAACGTTGGCTTGCTGAAACCGGATGTAGAAGACATCGACCGAAAGGACACGATTGAAGGTGAACAATCTCGGACACTGCGCCTTTCGCCGGTGTAGAGGACCCCTGCGGCTGTCGCATTCCTGACAGTGGAACTCATCCCGAACATATCGCAAGATGTGGGGGAGTGCCCCGGCTGCCTTCAAGGTCCTGAGAAACCGGTCAGCAGGAGGATGTCCACAATTGTTGTGGAGCTTGCGGATCAATGAGATTTGTGCCTCCGATGCTCGGGGTTGTGTTGACTTTGTGCCCTGATGTAGAAGACGAAGAGCGCCGGCACGCTGTCTGAGAGCATCCTTCTCAGGATCATCTCCGTCGAGCTCCTCCTCGTCGTCATCAACCGTCTGAACAAATGTTGGAAAAGGAGATGCAACCCGACCTGCAGCTTCTGCCACTGCCGCGCTGGCAGCTTCGGGACCAAGTCCGGACGAACCGGGGTACCCTCGAACGTCAAAGCCGAGCATCCGGAGATCTCGCCTTTCTGCTTTGGTGAGCTTCTTCACGGATCGAGTTTGGTACGCGATGATCGACCAGCGATCTCCTTGCCATGGTTCGGGACCGTGAAACTGTCGGGGAGAGAAGCTCAAAGCCCGGTTCCGGGGAGAGTGCAGCCTTCCTGCCACCCATTTACCCGGAGAGACTTGTCGAACATCAGGACCTCCCACTTCCTCAACCCAGACTTGACCTCCAGTGAAGTCGCCGATGGTGAGGACGTAGTTAATCCCCAGATTGTGGTTGTCGCGGTGGTAAGACAATCTTGCTCCCGAGGAAACCGCAAAGGAAGATCTTGGGCCGGTAGCGCCTCGCCGGGTGAGTAGTTCATTTATGTACTGGGCAAACTCGCAATTGTCCTCAGTCCTTCGAGTGGTTCCTGACATGCCTCCGTGGGAGTACTGGCCGTACACTTCATAGCGCAGAAGACCTTGTGCCGTCAGGGCTTCTTTCCGCGATCGGGCTCCCTTCTGTCTTCGAGTCATGTTCAGCAACCTGAGACAGGACCGGGAGGAGTAGTCTTGACGCTGTCTCAAAACTCTTGCGTACTCCTCAGAGTTGTCGTAGTCGTGAGAGAGGTAGCACTCCCTGGTAGACTCACCTGGAACTTGATCCGCGAAAGCAGAAGTAGTGGTAGAGCATGTGATCGCGAGACCATTCGCCGGCTTCGACCACCAGGAGATGAGAGGGGCCCCATTGGTGATCAGTCTCCACTGCTGTCCCGAGGCGTCAACTCGTCGAAGAAGGGACGCTCCCGGATGTCCCTGTAGAAAAGGATCCCATCGCTGGTCTTTCCAAAGAGAGGAAGAGTCAGGAGCCTGCATGTAGTAGATCCCGTCCATGGTCGCCTGCTTCTCCATTATTTCAATAATGAAGCCTGCCTCGACCTTCGCTCGCACTTGCTCCTGTTCAGTGGTGTCCCCGTACGTCCTGCCCGTCAGAGCGATGAAAGTCGGGCGGCAGCGCTCATGGAATTCTCGAAACCTCTGCCGATGGTCCTTGTTGAAACACTCCCAGCCGACTTGATCGGTGAAGTCCTCATGTGGAGGAGGTACTCGAAGACCGTCTCGCTGAACCTCTTGAGAGTCGGGGGTCGCGGAAATCACCGCAACAAAATCATAGACGGCTCCACGCCCTTCTCGATGTTCCTGTCTCATGGACTTCTCGATGCACTGGTGTAGGGACCTCTCGCTCTCGGCATCCACGCGAATTTCGGGACTCCCTATGGTCTCATTGTCGCAGAGTGCTCCCATGAGTGGAGCGTGGACCAGCCAAAAGGGTCCTGATTTGCTAGCCAGTCCATCATCATCAAAGCCAAGAACCACCGCCTCGGGATCTCGGTGAGTCTCAAGTAGCTGAAGATGTCGAGGAGCATGCCAACAACAACCTCGTCGACCGCTAAGATCTTGAGGTGGGGGTCCAGGGCCTCGTTGTAGAAGACCTCCACTACCTGGGTCGCGAAGCTCGTGCCAGAGTTCAATCCTGGGCCCAGGTACTGATCCTTTCTCACACTTCATGACCCAAGGAACTCGTAGGTGGGGAGGTCGACCGTCTTCGCCATAATTGGAGTCCGTGCCCTCAGAGAGGGGATAGTGAACCAGCCAACTGGACTCGTTACCGCCCTTTGCTGAGAACAAGTCACGACCTTCTGCTGACAGATGTCCCCACGGAGTCACCGATGACGCAAGAGACAAAGCTGAGAGCGTCATCCAGCGAGGCCAAATCAGTCCTGGTGGTCCACTGTGGCACCGGCGTATGGGTTGACCATGCTCGCTGCCGACCAGCCCCCCGGACTGGAATCCTCGATCAGCTCGTCGTCCAAGTCCATCCGGGTCTCGATGATTGTCCTGGCCGCTGAGGCGAGCTCGGTCACATCCATCTCGCTGGCCGGTACGTTCCTGGCATGGTTCATGATCTGCAGCATCTGGGCCTGCCCCTGGGCGAGATCGGTCATGGCCACACTCATCTGCTGGAAGCCCTGGGACATCGCCTGGATGGCCTGAGACAGGTCGAGTAGTACTGGGCTGTTCATGGGATCCGAACTGCTCGTTGCCGCCGAAGACTTCCTTGGTGGTGGTGGCCGGGTCGCTGTAGCATTCACGTCCTCCACGGGATAGCCCGACGCGACCTCGGACCTCGCACGGACCTTCGCCTTGGCCTTCGAGGTAGCGCCCTTCCTCGAAGAGTAAGAGAGCCGGGCTCCGCAGCTCTGACACACCACCCAGCTCGCGTACTGGTTCCCTCGGTTCTTCGTTGACTGGTGAAGGCATGCACCAGGGACCTGTCGGGAGCTCTCCAGGAACGAGCGCCGATCCGACTTGATGCTCTTCTGACCGCGCTCGGCGAGGATCAGCCTGCAGAACATCATGCGAGAGGTCTCCATGAGGAAGAAGATGCGAGTCGTAAAGGCTTTCCATCGTCTTTCCGCTCGGGTCAGCGACGAAAGCGAGGGGCGATCCATGTTTCCAAAGGGGATCGCGAGCGAATTGGGGAGCAAAGGTCCCCAAATGGTTGCCCATGAGGAGTGATCCTGAGCCAAGATGCTGAGAATTCGGCTCAGTAGTCCCCATAGGGTGTACTCTCGCACTGCCCTCGACATGTATCGCCTCACACGAACTCACTGAGCATGAGGACAACATCACACCACGATGACATCGCTTTCCAGCAACACCTATTCTGCTGCCATCTTCTGCAACGACAGAACTACTCTGAGAAGTCGTTTCTTTTATATACGGGGAGGAGACCGCAGAGTCCTTGTCGAAAGCGGTGTCAGACAGGCCATACTCCTGCTTGACGGCATCTGGCACCGGGAAGTGGCCCCCAGTCCACTGAACTAGGGGAATAGTGCGATGTCCCGAGGTCTGAACGCCCATGCGAAGCTGTACTCCGATCTTCTCAAAGCGGACATGATTTGACACTAGGTCAAACGAAGCACCCAGATGTTCTAAGAGTCCCACGCTCAGAAGAGGAGGCACGTTGCTCTGAATGACCAGGAAGTTGATGACCCCCGGAACACCGCCAGGAGAAATCGGCACGAGAACTGAGCGGACGACGGTGGCCTGCCCTCCGATGCCAGTTGGCGCACTCGCCACAGAGGGCACTTCAACTGACCGGAGCCCCACAGAGCTCAGAGTACGATCCAAAGCCTCCATGGCCGGCAGCCCAATAATATCTTGGGTCGCGCCAATGTCGAGGATCGCCTCACCAGACCGGAAGGTCAAGAAGTTCCAGGCCTCTGCCTTGAGCTGCTCGGCCATGGAGAGACAGCCGGCCATGAAAACCCATCCTGAGGGAGCTTCCGATGAGCTTGAGGGACCTAGATAGCAAAACCCAGTCGGCTTCTGAGTGGTCACTGTCTGCGAGGACGATGGCCGGGACAAGTGGCAATCCTCCGCCCAGTGGCCTTTCCTGTCGCAGAGTCGACATCGGGAAATCTTTTTCAGCTGTTCTCGAGAAAGACGAGGCTTGCCGTGCTTCGAGGGCTTGGGCTTGTAATCACGAGCACCTGGGAGTCCGCCGGTCGCTCCTCTGGGATGATCCCCCGAGACACCCTTCACGAAGCTGCCTCGGTCCTTCTTCATCTCAGCCTTGTAGTTCTTATTTTCCTTCCAGGTTCTGCGACGACGATCCGCTCGGCCGTCGAGGATTGCGAAAACGTAGCAGGCCTGGTCCTCGGAGAAATTCAAGTCCTCCAGGGCCTGCACGTCCGACTCGTCGAACTCGTCCTGAGACCCGTCTTCAGAGTCATCGTTCCCAGGGCCTTGCTCGCACAGGTACACTTCTCCAGCCCCTTCGGGCTGGTCCTGGGTCGCAAATCCGGAAACCCGCTCCACACGGGCATCCATCCTAGCCAGTAGAAGAGCCAGGTAGCCCACGTCGAGCTCACGACCGCGCAAAAGCGTGGTAAGGTTCTGCTGGTTCTGCTCGGACAATCCTGCTCCTTCACGAAGGAGTGACATTCGAAGCTCGGCCGGAAGTTCCAACCCGAAACCGGACGCTCGAGAGAAGTCCCGCTGCCTCCGCATCGCATACTGGGCCAACGTCTCATCTCTCTTTCGGCCGGTCTCCGAGAGAACAGCCCGGTAGGCCGCCCTCTTCTCCGCATCCTCCTGCACTCCAGCCTTCATCTCGATGACCTGCAAGATCAGATCCAGGTAGTCACTGGAGCCGAGCTGAGCCTCCGTGAGATGCTCGAAGTCAGCCTGGAGCTCCCAACCCAAAGTGCGGAGAACCTTCTCGGACCTCCGGAAGACCGGGATGTCGGTGAGCTTGTTCCATCTCTTGATCGCCTGTGTCCATTGACGACGATAGCTCCATCCAGGCCACGCCGGCGGGTCGCTGAACTCGCCCTTGTAGCCGTAGGAGTTCCAGTTCCACTGAGAGCCCGGTGAACGCCAGGTATGCCAGGGATCGGAGCTCTCGTTCGAAGAAACCGTCGCCTGTGGACCTGTGGCTCCTTGGAGCCCGGTAGAGGAGGCCCCGTCATCACCAGATCGGGTTCCCCGAGCCGTTCCAAGGAGATCTCTGGCTGCCTCAGTCCATGGATCCACTGAAGTGGCGGCATCCGCGCCGCCCGGTGTGGCCGCTGTAGACGTAGAAGAACTGGCCGCCGCTGCTGCACCCTCAATCCTGGCCTCCGAGCCAGGCTGCCGGTGTTGATGCCGAGCTCCTGCCGCATCCCCAGCGGCATAGTTCGGCTGTTCCCCTGACTGGCCTCCCCAGCCCCCGACGGTGGCATAGGAGTGTCGCTCATAGGGTCGCCAAGCTTGGTCACCCCAACGACTTCCCCACCACGAGGACCATCGCCAGTCACCTTGGTTCCACCAGCTTCCACTGCTTCGCCACCATTCAGCTGCCTCGTTCGTAGCTGCAGCCGGAGGTTGTGGCGCCTGCTGAGCACTGTCATTTTCTGCATCTGCTGTTTGCGGAGTGGGCTCATCTAGCGCGGCCATCACGTCACTGGCTCACGCTACCAACTGTGGGCAGCAATGCAAAAGCGACTAGAACTCAGGAGCGCACATGCTTTCTCGCGGCTCACAGCTTTAGTCAGTGGCTGTTGTGGCTTGAGCCACGGACGTCAGAGCATAGCAGCTTATNTTCTCGCGGCTCACAGCTTTAGTCAGTGGCTGTTGTGGCTTGAGCCACGGACGTCAGAGCATAGCAGCTTATCACGTGTGGGCAATCAGGTTGACACAGTCAACAGGCTTATCGTTACAAATCAGCTCAAATGTGCATCGCTCTGGCTGTTCAGGCTGTCCTGGAGACAGGCAGCCAACCCTTGCAACCAAGATGTGATTGGAGTTTTGGCTTGGGAGTGCCATCTGCTTCCTTTGGAGCACAACGGGCGACATTCTGCTGAAACCTTCCTCATGCCCTCGGGTCCCTGTCCCAGCTTTTAATCGAAAGTCTAGTACAAGAATAGGGTTTGGACGTACATTATAGTATGACAATCAGGAGCGCTAAGGAATGGTACTGGTACTTGTACAGGCTCCTCGAGTACCCATAAAGGAGCCCTTACAGAACCCTTACAGCAACCCGCATAGTAACCCTTACAGTATCCCGTTTAAAGAACCCCCAAAGACACTCTATTCAGGCTTCTCTATCAGGGCGGGGAGGTTCTAGTTTTGGAATCCCCCATCTCCTCGATGGCGATTGGGATGGAGAACAAGCAGAAGGCCGAACAAATGCCAAAGACAGCGAAGAGAGACCACCTCAGGGAGAGCTCAGCTTGGCTCAGCTTGTCGTACCCGGTGATGATCGCGGCAACCACTAACTAAGTAACTACGGCTTACTTGTCCACGTTGCTTGTATGGTGATCCGGCACTACTTCAGTAAAACAATGCCAACTACGACGCCGCGGCGGCTGGGATGGATGCGAAGATGGCAAGAACAAAAAGCAGTATGTAGTGACTGTTTGACAGTGGCAGTCGTGATGACAGTTGTACCCACCCTTCGACATCGTGGTTGTCGTTGTTCTCTCCGTTGTAGTAGCAGTGGCTGAAATCTCAAAAGTTTCATCACTAGCAGTAACAAATGTGGCGGGCAGGCAAAGATCAGGGTGTGGGCAGCAAGAATTGGTGTCAATACTTGTGGGTAATGTGGGTGATGGTGAGGGAAGTGCTAGCGGGAAACACTGGACGAAGTGTGTGCCATTGCATGCAGCTCGGGCATGGGTGCTTGAGGTTCCGAAGGCCTGGAAGGGCTGAGCTCATATTGTGTTCTCTTGAAGTCTCAGGTCCATCCGACTGCAGTACGGTAATGCAGACAAATAAGTTCACGAGGTCGCAGCAGCCTTCCCAACAAAGCTTTCAAGCATCGCTTTTTCCTGGTATCAAAGCAGAGACTAGCCAGTCCCAAGCACTGTCAATTCTCCGAATCCTTCGAGATCTCGAAACACTCTCAGGCTCCCGCTTGTAGCAGGTGGACAACCTGTGTCCCTCAGGGAGGTGGTAAGAAGCCAGGTACCTGCTTGAAGCAACTTGCGAAAGTGATTACTCAGACTAGCGGGCGCTTCTTTCCAGAACTACGAGACGTGGCAGAGACTTCCCTCTGGATTGCTTCAGGACAGCCTCGCTTTTGACGGCATGCAGGGAAACTGGTCAGAACTCTGAACCGGGCACCACAGTGCGAAGACCACGGGCGGCATGAGAAGCCCGTTGATGAACTGGGTCCATACCTCTCTGAGAAATCGAATATCCCCCTCCTCTCCAGGCCCTGACGAGGCAAGACGGCCTGAAACCTGCACCGGAGGCCCTTCAACGAGACCCCTCGTGCCTTGTGTAGGGATGCCGTGACTTGAGAGTCAAGGTGGGATGCAGGTTTCATTTTACAGGGTAAATGTAGGAGTAGGAGACTTCATAACTAGAATGGGTGTTGGGGTATATTATAATCAGTAGTAATAACGATCATTATTCATATTATGTCATACTTCTACATAAGCGGATAAGCAGAGCTGTGCCACATACATAGGTCCTTCCTTCGATCCCCTTCGTCGTCTACGTGTCATTCTGTCCAAGGTTCTTACGGTTGCAACCCTTTGCAACAAGAATGCTTGCACAATGTTCTCAACCATTCAGCAAAAGTTCATGGGCATTGCAACAAGATGTGCCAAGCACAAGCCACCTCGCAAAAAAATGCAGGTTCGACAAACATTCATGTGTATTCTTATGTGTATATATATACATGCAAATTATACATCAAGACATCTATCTATCCATCCATGCATTCATGCATCCACGCATCCATGCATCCATGCATCCATGCATCCCTGCGTCCATCCATCCATCCATCCATCCATCCAGCCAGCCAGCCAGCCAGCCAGCCAGCCAGCCAGCCATGTGTGGTCGCACGCTTTTACCTGCTGACATACACACAGAAATGCACAGAAATATTGTTGCTGCTGCAGCTGCTGCTGCTGCTGGTGTTCTTCTTCTTCTTCTTGTTGGTGGGGTTGTTGGTGTTGTTGCTGCTCTTGCTATGTTGTTGTCGTCGTTGCTGTCGCGTTTGCTGCTGTTGCTGCTGCTGTTGCTGCTGTTGCTGCTGCTGTTGCTGCTGCTGCTGCTGATGTTGTTGTTACCTTGACGATTACCTTTACCTTGTCGGAATTATGACAGAAGTTAAACCTGTACTGCCAGAACCATTTTTGCGAGTATTCACCGTTGCATTAACATCACCTGCTGTGAGCGTTGCTAGTCTTGATTCGCTTCCTCTCTGTGCTGCTAGTATTCTTACAGTTATTGCTCTTCTCACGGTTATGATTATTATTAGTAGTGTTGCCATCATTATCGAGTTCCTGCGTGTAGCCTTCGACATTGCGCAGCGCCGACACAAAGGACCGGCAAAGGCACTCCGGTCAAGTCGACGGTGAATGTCGGCGTGAAGATCCTCAGTGGTAAAGCGAAAGTCATTGATCTTGAGGGTTCAGGGTTTAAGGTTTATAGTGGTTTATGGATTTAGGGTTCAGGGGTCTGGGGGTGTAGGATCAATGGTTTAGGGATTCTGTCTTAGTGTGTAAACGAGCGATTCGGAGTCGGAGTTGAAGATTCGCGGGTTTGAAGCCAAAGTCCTAGAGCAGTTGCCCTCGACACCACCGACTGCACGCTGCCCTGCGATACATGCTTCCCTGCAGCAATTTGCTTCGAGTTTCGCCAATGCCCAGGCGGACATGCAGGTGAGGAAGAACCTTAAGCAGCAGGCCTGTCTGCATATGTGGAGTCAGGTGCGAGTGGTCATGGGCATCTCCAGCAATCCGCACACTGGACACGTCGACCTAACTCTTCATGAACCCTCTCGGACGCGGGCGAAACGTAGAAGACGGGCCTGCGCAAGAATTGAACGGCAGCTTTCGTTGTGGTGTTCAAGGTTCCGCGCCAGCCGAAAGCCCTTCCGAAACGATCCGGGCTTGCCTTTCAAACCACTGACATGCCAACTACATGTTGAGAGTGGCTGTGCTCTGGTGCGCTGAAACTTCGATAAGCAAGGAGCCACGAGACTTCGGGAACGGATTAAGGGCTGCGCATATGCGTCCCAAGTCCTACGTGTTGGGGGGGGGAAACCGGAAATCTCTGCGTTGATTCGGTAAACTTCTCAACTAGTCTCCTCTGGATGCCGAATCACTGGGCCAAGGCCCTGGATCTGCACTTGCAGCTGCATACCATGCACTGAATAATTAGAGGCTCCTTAATTAATAAGTACAGTAGGGTTTCGGGCTTTACTATCGTATAACTTCAATGAGGAAGACTCAGGAACCACCCACTGAGGCTTCTCAACCGGACCTGTAGGATCACTAGTCTCGACAGGAAACTTATCCTCGGCCGAAATGCTTGAAATCTCGATCTCATCTGAAACGACGCGGGTCACAACAGCACTGAACCCAAAAGTTTTCGGTGAATAACAACCGCAGTACTGAACAACCATGATCGAAACCCTAAAAGCCTCAAGTAAAGATCATCGCAGGTCGGCTCTGGAAACCCCGAGGAGAGGCCTGTTCTTCAGGTTGCTCCGCACACGCTCGCGCAGCCCATTCGTCTCTTGGAAGGAACCTTTAGCTTGGGATTTACAGCTTCAGCTTTAGGGTTTAAGGTCTCTGGTCTACCTGTAGGCTCATACCCTACCCCTTTTGTATCTACGATTCTATATAGCAGATCCTTACCATAAAACTAGGTATCCAAAAAAAGGGGTAGGGTATGAGCCTCGAGGTAGGGTTTGAGGCTAGTTTGGGGTTTCAGGTTAACTTTGGGAGTTCAGGTTGGAGGTGTGTAACAACGCTAAACCCAACTTCAGGGGTCAGGTCTATGGATTAAGGTCAGTTGCAATAGTTAAGTTGAGGGTTTAAAGTTTAGGTCTGAGAGTCTAGGGGTTATCGCCTAGGGCTTAGGGTCGAGGATCCGTGCTACTCCAGGCAAGCTTATCGTTGGGAAGAAGCTTTAACCACTAAAGGCTGTTATGGCATGTTTTTGTGTACCAAAGTATGCTACTGTATGTCTAGCATATCATAGTATACACAGTACATTATAGTAATTATGTCTCAACAGGTTCTCCTGGGACGCTCCTGGAATCCGACGCTTCGGGACCAGTTCACAGCCGAGGCCCACTTACAGGCCTTGGAGTCGTGACACATGCACCGTGCACACACAGCCCTGAGAACCTTCCGCCAAGCTCTACAGCTTTACATGCCTGCACCCACCCTAAACAAGCAGAACTATAGAACGATGAACCCTAAAACCCTACAGCCCAAAAGCCCCTAAGTCAAACATCCTAAAGCCCCTCAAACGCCCCCCTACACCCTAAACCCTATAGACCCCGCCGACAGCCAAGCGACCTTGTCGTGGGTCCCGGCCCATGGCCTCCTCTGGAAGCTGCTAAGTTGTAACATAGGGGCCTTCATAATTAGAATAGGGTTTGGAGGTGTATTATACTATCATTATAATAAGGAGCCTCCAAGATAGTAGAGGTAATTATTCAGGCTCTATAGTAACGTTTTGAATGCTGCAATATCTTCTAACACTATATACTATAACAGACTCAGGAAGAGGCTACAACAATAGACGTTAATATACCACAAGATACAATGATGCACCAGTAGAATATGATAAACTTTAATACACGCGTCTGTGCAGCCTCCGTGCGCGTTGGGTGCAAAGCACACGGAACTCCCAAAATATGTTGCGAATTCCTGGTGATGGGTTTAGGGTTTGGGATTCGGCGCTTCGGGTTTAGGGCTTATAGGCCAGACAAGGCGTGCGAAAGTAATTTGGCTAATTCGTCTGCTCTCTATCATAGACACTGATGCAACTCGAACACAGCGCGACATCGACACACAGTCACGCAAACACCAATCACAATGGCATGCAAACCAGAGTAAATAACAAATTGCACATGGCACCCACATACACAAGCAAAACACTGCACAAACACAAACACACAACAAGCAAGCTACTAGAGACAACAAACAGAACAAAGTCATGTAACTAAGCCCAAGATTGACGCTCTGAACCATACAACGCACGCAGCACCCCAAACACATGCGTATGTGGTAAGCAGGAGGGCCCTCGCAAGTTTGAACGGGCCTCCCCTGCCAAGATCTTTGCCGTTAGCTCCCCAGCAGGCGCGTTAGCCCATTTGCCCCGCTGTCATATGTCCTGCACCTGGACACGTTGGCCCCAAGGAGCGACCAAGACACCAAGCGGCGGTTCGCACATCTACACCCCCAGATCCCCGACCCCCAAAACCCGGACAACACGTTGCAGCTGGCGATCTACTTGGCTTTCCCCTGGTGGCATCAACTGCCCTCACACCCGGCCAGCGGTGTTCTGGGAGTGCATATATAGGTGCAGCCAACTCCCAGTGGGTAGAGCCCAAACTCATGCAAGACCAGACCGATCAAGGGGCAGAAACCACTGCAGCTTGACCACATGCAGTACCGTGGTAGTCGGCGCAAAAAGCGAAACCATTGCCTTCACTTGTGCAACACAGCACAGGCGGCATAAACATAGGCAGCCACTCAACTGCTAGCAGTGAACTTTCGCAACATTGATGTTGCAGCAACGCGGCACGTCCCGCTGTCACATCCGTGCTTGCAGTCACCCTGAAAACGGAAAGTGCACACGTCTCCTCGAGGGCCCAGCTACCGCACAGGGATACCACCTTAGAGCCGTTGAGCTGCAGAGCTTTATGGGGCCATTGGACAAGGAGTATGGAGAGGGGTGCCGCATTAAGACGCACATAATTTGTTAATATGCTACAGTGTATACATATTATATATATATACTATATACATATTACATATCGTTACTTCCATGTTTGATCTGTTCTTCATTTGTGGTCAGTTCATGTCCGGGGTCCCAGCAATGGCTGCCACGATGCAAGCGCCACAAATGGACAGCGACAAAGCCTGAAGGCTCGGGCTCGAGGCAACCATGCTTTATGCTTTAGGGCATTAGTGTTTGAAACTTTGGGATCAGGAGGTTTCGCAGCGTGTGCCGGGGTCTGCAGTACATGCCAACGGAAGAGAGACAGGTATCTGTTTACACATGCATGCATGCTGGCAGGCAGGCAGCCAGGCATGCAAACAGGCAGACAGGCAAGCAGATATACATGCACACCGATATCTTTCTAAACAGACTCCACCAGACATTGTGATGCAAAACGTCGTGACACCAGGAAGTGTAGTAGCAAGCGTGGTGACTACTCTTATCCGTGGATGCTCGTTACCACTGGTGTCATCACGGCAAGCTCTAATAGACAGAGGTCCTCGATATAGGGCCTCAATGCGTAGAACAGGGATATAATCAAACATGAACTATAAGGAATAAATGCGATGACTGTTTATTCAAACTTACACAGCGCCACAAAAACCTCGAAGCAACCCTATAATAAACTTGACGACCTCCCCATGAACCGTTTGCAGCTTTATTAAAACTCTATACATCCCTAGATTAATACAGGGGCCTTAATAATTAGACTAGGGTTTTGGAGCCCATTATACCATAACTATAAAAAGGAACCCGCAAAATACTATGGGGAATCTTTTAGGCCCCGGTATTACATCGCTGGATTAATCAAAAACCGGCCCTGTCTTCGTCACTTGGCTTCGCACTACCTTGGCCCGAAGCTCCCCGTCCAGCGTTTCACCTTGCGTGTGGGGGTTTTAAGGCTGCAGGCTTTAGGATCTTAGGCTTGGAAAGTTCTTTTAGGGTTTAGGGATTGGGGTTCGGGTTCTAGGATCTCAGTGCTCAAGGCATTCTAAATTATAGCTCTAGCATAATCTTCTCCACAACACTATGTGAATCAATAAGGCCAATCTCAAGAGCTATAGTAAAGCAGAGTATACCCTTAACCCTCGTCGAAATACTGAGGCCGCTATGTTACAACAAGATTTTGTGACGGCAACACTAGTTTGATATAGCCCATAACCGTAATGCAAGTACTAGGTTCCCCAGTAGCCCCTTAATAACAAGCGTACCCTTTTTCCTAAAAGGGTAAAAGGGTACTACTGGGGAACCTAGAGTATCAAGCCCCTATTTACTGGATTTGGGTCTATCTCTGGGCCTGGGGACTATGGCACCCGGGGGGGGGGGGGNGCGGCAGTATTTTCTTTGTAAGATGGCGCCCCTACACTCCCAGGGGTGTGAGGGGGCGGCATATCCACGTTTAGACACAAAGTTGCAATCTCCTGAGAAAACAATTACAAATTGGGTTCTATTTCTTTTCCCCCCCGCTGTGAGCTTACACAGGCTACCACCCAAAATATTACCTTTTAGGGCTTAGGGCTGGCGCCCTCAATTCCCACCTTTGCCTGGCCGCGGGTTGAACGGTTGGGCCGGCAAGGGCCAAGGGGCGGCCCCTTGGCCAGGGCTGAGGCAAGGGGGGGCAAAGGGGGGGCCAAGGGCGGCCAACCGGGGCCAGGGCGGCCAAGAGCGAGGCAGAGTAACTTCGAGTACCGTATTTGGGCAGGTCCCCCCCTGGTTATATTGGCGCCACCCAAGTGGCCCAATGGCATGGCTCAGCCCTAGGGGCTGAATTGGACCACTCTCCAACGGCTCCACCCATTGTCGGTGTCCAGGCACCCTAGAAAAAGGGTGGGTACGGCCTAAGCAGGCCTGGGTGGGAATTTAGGGTTTAGGGTTTAGGGTTGTAGGTCTCTGGCATTTTGGGCGGACCTTATAAGTGGAACGGGGTCTTGGGCTTAGGTTATCCATGCTGATTATGTGTTTGTAAGCAAGCAGCCCAAGGGACAGTACTACGAACTATTCAGGATTCGATTTTTCTGGTTTTTTGGGGGGTCCATAGCTGCACCCGCGTACACTTCGACCAATCCTGCCAGGGAGCTGAAGATGACGACCAGCTGGTCCACCTCGACATGGGCGGGGACTACGCAAACGCCTCATGTAGCGCCCTTAATCATTAGAACAGGGTTTGGGGGCTCCCTACCGTAATTATAGTATAATATACCCGTATAATATACCCCCAAACCCTTTTCCGACTATTAAGGCCCCTATATAAATTGTATACTTGCATCTGATGACAACTGCGCGCGCAACGTGTGACTGTGCGGCCATCTGGTAAGACAAATGACAGCTCGGGGATTCAAGAGGTTGCATAGCAATGGCTCGGACATTTCCAAAGGACAGCTAGTGCGTAATCGGAAGTTAGGGTAGGATATAACTTCGGATAAATCCCAGGAACATTTCCTGAACGGACAAACAAGGCCTGAGTTAGGGGTCTGAATGATTAGTACTACAGCAGTCAAGTAGTATCCCTGGTTTCTCGAATAGTCAAATATACTTAAAGCCCTATTGTAATTATGAAGGCGCCTGCCTGTGCACAGCATGGTACTGACTACCCTGTAGTAACCTAAAACCCTTAAGGGATCTATAGGGGTTCCTTTAAGGGGACCCTTCAAAACAGGACCCCTGACAGGGCCAGTGGATCTGAGATAGGCACGGTCGAGATGTCCTGACCTCATCGTCCGCAGAAGATATGGCTACACTGTTACACTTAAACTGGCTTAGGTTTTAGGGATTTTAGGGCTTAGAGTTTAGGGTTCAGGGTTGAGGGTCAACACAGAACCGACCGGTTCAGAAGTGAAGCATGGTTGTTTTGCGATGCCCCAGATATACATTCTCCAAAACTTGTAGCTTGTGAGGAGCCATTTCCTATATACTCTTACCAACACAGTACAGTAATACAAATCCACTTCCCCGACGGATTAAGTATGTTTCAAAGTTTAGGTTACACGGCAAAGGACGGTCCATAGGAAGGACTGGCCTTCGCATGCAACAGGACATAGAGCCTACAGCAGCCACACCATGGCACCATATTTCAGAATTACAAAAGTAGCTGAACAAGCTCACAAATTTTAAAGCCCTATAGAGTCTGAACCCCCAAAGCACAAAGCGTTGCCTAGTCAAACAAACCACCATGCCCACGTGATTCCTGCGTTCGCTGCTCGTTACGAATTTGACCAGGCCCGCCGCAGCCGTTGGTACTTCTAATTCTGGTACTTCTTGCTGTTGCTGCCGCTACTGCTATAAACCCTAAGCTCCTAAACCCTAAACCCTACACCCTAAACCCTGCACCCTAAACCCCTAAACCCTCAAGAGCAGGACAAATAGAAATTGCGTGAATTTCTCTTCGAATTGCATTTTCATTAGTTTCGAATGTTCATTAAATTTAAATGTGTGGGAAAAGATCCCAGCCCACCCCAGCGCCCCACCCAGCCCCTGCCCTCTGCCCTGCCCATGCCCATGTCATGCCCACGTTCATGCCCATGCCCATATGATGCCCATGTTCATGCCCATGCCCATGCCCACCCCATGCCCAGGCCCATGCCCAGGCCCTGCCCAGGCCCTGCTGCTCTGTGCCCGCCTGCCTGCACCTCAGCCCAGCCCAGCCCACAGCCTAGCCCAGCCCCAGCATCCCAAAATCAAAATGGCAAAGCAAAAGCCAAAACTATTTGTGATCGGGAATCCTCTTCTTGTGAAAATACACCCACCGGGAATCCCTTGTCCATCTGTTTTGGCCTTCTGGAGCAAAAGCAGAAGAACAAAAACTATTTTCGGTCGGGAATCCTCCTTCTTTACACACACATCTTCGAAGGATTTCCGACCAGAGCAATCTCAGGACCCGAACCCTATACAATTTCTAGAAACCCTAAACCCTATAACCCTACACCCTAAACCCTAAACCCTAAACTCTAAACCCTAACGCCTTAGGTCTCTTATTGCTATTGCCATTGCCAGATGTCTGATTCGGCCCAGGGTCCAGCGTAGAGCTTGGAGGCGGCTACAGTCATGAGCATTGCAGACATCACCCCCTGGCCCGCTTTAGGGTTCAGGAGTTTAGGGGTTTAGGGGCTTCGGGGTTTAAGTTAGTTTAAGGTTTAGGGTATTTTTGGGTTTAGGGTTTCGAGTTTAGTGTTTAGGGGTTTAGGGGTTTAGGGTTTAGGGTTTAGCCAGAACTTGTCTAGACTTTGACTCCTGTGCTTGAGAATGCTAGCAGATTTTGGGTGCTGAGCCAGGACCGTCGAGACAATGAGCCAGGCAACTTTCTCACAGGAAGATGATTCTCTTAGAGAATGCAAGGCATGAGAAGCATGACTTGATAAGAGTGGCCTTATCACAAGTGTTATTGTGCTTTGAGGTGGTGGTGGTGTTTTTTGGTGGTGGTGCTGCTGCTGCTGCTGCTGGGATACTACTGAAATCAGGCTCATTTTGTGTAAGATTCCTGCAACCCCCACCTGTGTCAGCACGGAGCCAAAGGCCGTGTCGATCCGCTCTAGGAGGAGGTGGTCCGGGTCAGCAGCTCCTCCAGGAAAACGTGGTTTCGGTTTTTTTGGGGTTGGTGTCTCTCACCGCTTGGATTTGGGGGCTCCAAGACGAAGCTCTGACAGCCTGACGGCGGAGGTGCTTTCAGGGTGACGGCAGGAAGTAGTGGGATTGAACTTTGGGCATAGGCTGTCCGGAGGCTCCTGACTCGACCCTGCTGGTGTGAGATGCGCAGAAGGCTGGACCCTGTGAGTCGATGTCACCGTCGAATAAGGGAACAAGGGGTGTAGCGTTGCGCAGGAAGAATAAGGTTTTCGAGTTTGGGGTTTTAAGGTTCCGGGCTCCACAATCGACACTCTAAACCCTAAACCCTGACCATGAAACCTCAACCACAAATCCTACAAAATTCCCTCCTGCAAGGCCCTTCTCGCAGCAGGCTGTCTGCTGGTAGGCAAGCATCCACGGCCTTGCTGGAAGGATTCCAAGAGGGAAACAGTGGTGGTAGAAGTAGTAGTAGCGGTAGCAGTAGCAGCAGTAGTACAGTAGTAGTTGTAGTAGTATTTCTCGCACTAGTACGAGGAGCAGGAAGAGGAATAGTAGTAGTGGCAGTACATGGCACTAGTAGGACTGGGAAGGACAAGTATACTCAGCATTCCTGTTGTCTGTGGGCTGCAGGGGTTTTGTAGATACCGAAACCACTCTGCCAGGCGGCATACCTCAGATTCACTAGACGGCCTTTAAAAACAGAGTCGGTTTTGGGGTATATTACTATCGTCTAAGTATAAGGGAACTACAAGTTGGCTTACTATATTAGTCATTTTTCCGACCCACGATATTCTACAAATCCAGCCCCGACCCCTGAAAGTTCATAAGCTGCTGCGGCGGCGCATGATTACAGCCCCAACATTGGCTGTGATCAACTTGATGTAGTTGCCATTGGTCCTGGTGCCAGCATGCACACATGTGGGAGTTTCCTAAAATCAGGGGTACCTTATTTGTAATAAGGACCCTACTATTTAGGGTGCTTTTTTACGGTCGCCTATTTTCGGAAACCCCCATGTCAAGGTCTTGGGTGGAGGCCCGATCCTGAAACTGAACAAGAAGAACAGGGCTCATGCCGTTGATTCTGCCTATCTACCTGGCATTGCTACGAAAGCCCAAGAATCCAGTCTGGAAAAAAATAAAGTACATGAGAGACAGACAGAGATACAGACAAAGACAAAAAAGACGAGAGAGAGAGAGAGAGTGACAGACAGACATACAAACAAACAAAGAGAGAGAACGAGAGCGAAACAAAGCTTGACCACTGCAGAAAGGGCGGACTTGAGAAGGTTCGGTTCGGTTTAGCCTGTGGTGCAAAGGTTGGCGGCTGCCACTGACAACTAGAAGAATACACGAAGACCGTATCGGCATATGTGTGTAAGCAAGAAATAGGAATAGGCCATTTATTAGACATGCCGACAAGCATGCATGCTTACTTACGTAAATGGGTATGTTCGTGCAAATCTTTTACGTACAAGCCTATGCATGTGTCAAGCTTGTTCCGTCGCTCGACCGCTAGCTAGCTAGCTTGCTAGAAGTCAAGTGCCTTTGCGAGGAACCTAGGTAGCAAAGATGCAAGGCCGCTGTGTGTACTCTCATTCTCAGTGACGATGTGCTGGTAGCTCTTCAGCTAAGGGACACTGGAAAGGTCCAAAGATCGGACCAGATTTCGCTACCTCTCGGGTGATTCATGAAGATGGTCGCGAAAAAGAACCTCAGCGCATGGCCACTCTCAGCTCACCCAAGTAATTTACATAAAAAAGATGCCTGGGCCTTGGGCGTACTTGACGATAACATCCATGTTAAACAGGGACAGAACACTCATCCGTCGCAGTGGCGGATCAGCCAAAAGAGGCGGCTAGACTCTGCCTCACCGCTGCAGGGCTGGGCCCCAGAACCCATTTATCCCAAAAGCTCAGACTCCTAAACCCTAAACCCTGTCTGTGTTTGCAGAGAAAGCGGCACTTGCAGTATGCCCATAGCCAATCCAACCTGGTGTGGGGCTGCCACTGTGCACTCCGGGGCAGAAGCCAAGGCCAAGTCTGAGACTGTCTTATAATATAGGGGCCTTAATAATTAGAATAGGGTTCCTTTACAGGGCTCCTAAAAGGGTTGTTTAGGGTATAGGGGCCTTAATAGTTGGAATAGTGTTTTGGGGCCCATTATACTATGATTATAACAAGGAGCCCCCAAAATAGTGCACGTAATTATTTAAGCCCCTATAGTAGGGCTTTCAAGGCGGGACACTCACACCCAACTTGCCAATACGTCGATGCGATGCCGCCCCCTGGCCTTCTCTGCCACTGCGTAGCTGCCAGTCAGGGCGAGCAGCATCAGCGCCAAGGCAAAGAGTGTGCAGGAAACCTCAGCCGCGTTCGAGCTGGCGTCAGACGGAACCATGTAGCCGCTGATTGTGACATGCGGATAGCTCTGGGGAAGTGAACTGCAAAGGAACTTGAACTTCCGACCGGCTGACATGCTTTGAACCGTGAACAGCAAGCTGCCGAAACTCTGCGCACGGCACCAAGCAACACTGAAGCCTAACGATAGCGTCCCCCTCATGTATTGTAATATATTCTGTATTATTTTGTTGCTCTATTGTACAATACTGTATTATGCTGTATACTCTAACATACTATGTAAGAGTCCTAGTTCTGACCAGGAGCAGCCGATGATTCATGCAAAAGGTTTTTCTTCCTCCCTGAAGCCAAACTCTGAGGGTCCATGTGCCTATATACAATGGCCGCAATGGCCTTAAGTGCTGCAGGAACCCGTTTAAGGCCAAAGTCTATGATAGAGGCATAGGATAAGCTTAACACCATGACATTGAGTGACAAACCCTCCACTCACGCACTCGGCGCCCCGCCCACAGCGGGCAGCCCCAACAGGCCAGGAGTGTCTGCCCTACGACATTCAGCTCCTGCCGACAAGAGAGGAGTAATTCGGAAGATTGGCTCAACTCTCCATGATATCCACTTCCGAATATGGAATGTCGGAGGCTCAAGTTTGGAGGTTGCTGAAGGAGCACAGGTTCATAGGCCAGATTTGATGCTGTCAGCGTTCTCTGGGATCCCCTGTGCCGTCGAAAACGGGGTCGGTGTCGGGCAAAATGTGAAACTGGACAACCCTGAAGGACTAAACCGGTAAACTGTGGGTTCGGGACCCCCTTGTCACTGCTACGATTACTATACGACGACTACCACAAACACACATCCTTCGCTTTGCGTTGTGTGTCCTGCTGCTACCTCCCACGCCGACCTCAAGTAATGCGAAAGCCGAGGCGCCGAAATCAGAGCGAGGACGCAGTCTAGTAGAAGCCTTAGGCTCAGGCGTGCAGGCGTCTCCGGTCCCCATCAGAGGTTGCCACTGCCGGACGTATCCCAAAGTTGCCAGGCCGTCCCGCCGGTTGAGTGGTACATGCAATTACACCCGTGCATACAAAAGAATGCTGTGCTGTTGGGTCCAACAAGCCATCTTGATCCACATCAGAACAAAGTTGATCTTCAGACATCCTTCTGCAGAGCAAGACGCTTTCCTCGGCACACAAGCCAACTGCAAGAAGAGCAACGCGCTAGCCCAAATAGCCTCCTGCCAACGGACCTGGAACCTCCCTATACTCAACACACTCACGCACACACGCACACACACACACACATACACGCACACACACACACACACCCACACACACCCGCGCGCGCGCGCACTGCATCCCCTCCTGTAGCTCCCTTCTCGTCGCCCCCTTGAAGCCCTGTTCAGGGCCGAGTCACGGCACCGCTACGATCCAAGCCCATCTTGGGCCGGCCTGTGGCTCTCGGCTTTTGTCTTTCTTCCGAGTGAGTTATGTGACTTGAGTTACCCTTCTTGGGAGTATTCTATGGCTTGTTGATTGCACTAGTTAACGAAACATTCGTCGTATCGTTAAGGCCATTGCTGGAACGATTTGGGCTATTCCCAGTGCTCTCGTCCTCGCTCTGACTAAGTATTGTCACAGGTACGGCCATTAGCCTGACAAAGGGAAAACAACAATATCGAGACGATAGTACAATCATTGCTTCTGCTGCTCCTGCTGCTCCTACTATACTATACTATTAATATTAACACTACTACAACGAGAAGGACAACGGCTACTACTGACACTGCCACTGCTCCTGCGACTGCTACGACGAGACTTGGCAGTTTTTAGTATCTTGCTGCCTTTCCCACTACCACCCCTGCGACCACTTCCACTACCCCGGCCACTGCCGCTGCCAGCACTAGTTGCATTGTTGGTATTCCTTTTGGCCGTGTGTGCTGTGAGTAGTTGAATACCGGCCCCCTAACCAATTCGGTGCAAGTTTCAGTGCCTAAATGGGCCTTCCGGTAGCACGAGCCAAACCAACCGAAACTGCTCCTTAACCCGATCAGCTTTACCCCTAAACCCTAAACCCTCCTCCCTGAACCGTCTGGTGCCGAGGCACCTCCTGCCGAATCAGCGCGCACAGGCCCTGGCAGGGGAAGACATGGAAGCCGGAAAAGGTTTGGAGGCTTCGGAACTTCCGTACTCATTGCGAAGATCTTAGTTCTTGGAGGATTTCCAGGTAGTGCTGGGCAAAGAAGTGGGAGACCAGGCACAGGTCTCGCTCACCATACAGCTTTTCGGAATGTGCACCGAAAGTGCTCTGCTGCCTTGGATCCGGCGTAGACTTGGGAGACGGGATATATAGAACACACGGGACTGTGCTGGGAAGGCCATGCACACCCAGGAATGCGCACGGCACTGCGGCCGGAGTGCGATTCATGAAAGTACTGGTTTCGCGGCGCGTCCGGACAGAACGCGGATGTGAAACCGCGAAGCCTTTGGGCACCTTGACGAACCAATCCTTTTACTTTGGACTCTGGACGTTTGTAACCCACATAATTACTTAGTCTCATCACACTGCTTGGCAGGTTTCCGAAACCGCTATGTCGAGCGGCAGGGCTCTACACTTGAAAAGACCGGCTTGATTTTCAGACATGTATCTCAACGATGCTGTGCGGCAGTCGCGCTTTGCTCGGGAGTTGGGGTCAGATTCTCTATCTTTCCCGCTTCTTCCTTTCCTATCGCTCCAGCATGCAGAAGCCTCTAAACCCTAAACCCCAAAGCCATGCTCTCCCTGCCTTTCCGCGCACCAGCGCTAGTCGCACGGAGAGCTCCTTGCATCAGCTTCCGAAATGAGAGCTCGTTGCATGATGCTCTCGGGCTGGCGGTTCTTAGCTTCATATCTAACCTAATCTATACCAAACCGTAAATGGCATGTGACCTTACGTAGTCCGATTCAATATGATATATCATATACAACACAATACAAAACAATGCACTAAAACCTAATGTAACAAATAGCAATCTATATAGTTCATTTTCATTTAGTGCAACATAGTCGCAATAGTATGACAGGATACGATAAAGTACAATATCAGATGCTAAAGTATATGTTACAGTAATATTGGATAAGAAAGTATGATAAAGCATCAGAGTAGAACAGATACAGCGAAATAAAAGTGTAGTGTAATATGCAGAACAAGAAAATGGTAGGATATGATCTCATGTTATATCCTATCAGAGTATAGCATAACATATAGAACTGTACCTTATTCTTATCAAAGCTTAACGAGCTCTTCGGTATTATATCGTGCTCTATTGTATTGTACGGGAACATGGGAGAATTTTACCCTATGGCACGTTTCGAAATTTTCTGCATTATCTGGAACTTTGGATGTATCCTATATATTGTCCTAGTGGGTGTTAGCATAGTATGTTAGATTGATTGTGCTATGTTATGTTCAATGATGCACTGGTTAATGCAATGAAGTGTATAGTTTAGCTTAGCTTTGTGTAGAAATGATGTCGATGCTTTATTACACTGTATTATGTTATGCTATATTAGACTAGCAAGCATATAGTATACCATACTATATCATACCGTACTCTATTAGATCATTCCAAGTGATGTTGCAATATATTATAACGTTATATCATATGATACTATATTGTATTGAAGCATATTACTTTTTGAAAAATAGTATGGTCAATAGCATGTGTATAATATATCTATATATGTATATATACAAAAGTGGACATATATACATAATCTTTTTACAATATATTTTTCTCTATTCGATTCGACTCTATTCCATTAGTTTGTGCGCTTTTGTGTAGAGTTGCTCGTTTCGTTTTGGGGAACATGGTCGAGCTGACTCCACCCAAAGGTCCCGCAAGTGCCTGGCCCTGCAACAGTATAAACTCGATTGCAGCGAAACCCCCGCACTAGGGGTACCTTATATTGGGGTCCTTACAATAAGGATAGATTTAAGACACTATATAATAAACATTAAGGATAAACTTAGGGTGCTTTATAATTAGGATAAGCTTAGGGTACTATATTATGGGTCCCTATCTGTAAACAAAATCTGCGAAGAGCTGGGGAGCTCCAACCGATCCAATCGTACGTCGACAGCTGGATTCAAGCTGACACGAACTTCTGACTTCTGCCGTCTGAAAGCCCCCCGAAATATCAGCCCCCTCATCACCTGGGCGCAATAGAGGATGGGGATCAAGATGATTTGGAGCAGGAGGAGCCTGGATCCAGTGTCGGTAGACAAGCGTAGGGTCTCGGGCTTGTGTGTGTGTGTTTGTGGGTGTACATGTGTGTACGTGTGTATATAGGCAGATCTATAACATGTATATTATGATTATTCGGTCTTCATTCGTTCATGCATTCAGCTACATAGCTTTCCATATGTGTGTGCAGGTGCTTGCTTATCAACTTGCTGACTTGGGTTTTAATTCTATTTACATACTCGATAGTTCATATTCAAAACTCTCGCTTATGCTGCTCCTGATGCGTGTTCGCTTTAATACTTCATCATGTGCTTGCATATACATGCTACGTGTATACATACCTACGTGTGAATACCTGACTGTATATTGTATACACCATCAAACACGTGTCTGAGCGTGTTCGAAAACATACTCACAGTGTAGACTAATTTTCTGAACTTCGATGACACGATGCACAACTACATCTGCGTTAGATAGATGTTGATCTAAGAGCCCAGGCCCTAAGCCCTAAACCTTCAAACCTAAACCTTGAAACCTAAACCCTAAACGCTTGGAGTCCATGATCCCCGTTTAAACAAGAAGATATACATACACACACACACATATATATATATGTAGATGCAAGCAGGCATACAAAATAGTCAAAACCATATTTAATCAGTAATAATTACTGTTTACACCCGCCGGAGTTCAAGCATTCACGCGTCATCATCCTGTGAAGTGCAGCCTTGGAGTTGCATGCAACGGTCATGGCAGCAATGATCATAATCATCCTTATGCACATATTGGTCGTGGTAGTAGTAGTAGTAGCAGGTAGAAGGTAGCATGAGCAGGAGCAGTAGCAGCAGCAGTAGCAGCAGCAGCAGCAGGAGCAGGAGCAGGAGCAGGAGCAGGAGCAGGAGCAGGAGCAGGAGCAGGAGCAGTAGCAGTAGCAGTAGCAGTAGCAGTAGCAGTAGCAGCAGCAGCAGCAGTAGCAGTAGCAGTAGCAGTAGCAGTAGCAGTAGCAGTAGCAGTAGCAGTAGTGGTAGTAGTAGCGNCCCAGAGTTGTTCAGTGGGTTTGTGTAAACCGGAAAGAAGAGCTCTGCAGAGTGCAGTAGCAGCAGCAGCAGCAGTAGCAGTAGCAGTAGCAGTAGCAGTAGCAGTAGCAGTAGCAGTAGCAGTAGTGGTAGTAGTAGCGGTAATGATAACGACAACACAAGAATAATAGCAGGAAAGCTGATTGTAGCATGGAGGTAAACAATAACCGTAATGATAATAGCAACAACGAGACGCTACGTGCTGAGTTGCTTTCAAACCTTCTGGCATGTTCAACTTGGTCGAAGCCCCACTCGTGGGGAAAATCGCACTCGAGCGTCCGAGCCACTTATATCTCCACTCGGAGCCAGAATCTGCAGCAGTGATGAGACAGGAGCCATCTGTGTCTGCGAAACAAACCTTAGCTCTGCACATGGTAGTGTCGTCAGCTGTGCCAACCAACAGCCGAATGTCCGTGCGCTTGTACCAGGAACAGATTAGGGAAGCGCGAGGAAAAATACGGTTACTTACAACGGTACTACCATTTATACGCATTTGGTGAGACAGATTAAGTTATAGTCATTATAGTCTGAGTACTTATGGTTCAGGCCCGAAAAGACCCTCAGAGGCCCTAAAAGCCGGCGTGTGAGTCGTTGCGACAATGACTAAGTCACGAACCTTCCTGTACAGGGTCTACGGCTCGAGTAGGGGTTTAGGGTTTAGGAGGGTTTGTGTGGGTTTACAGGGTGTAGGTTATTCAGTATGCAGTGTGACACAAGCGTTGGGAACCCCAGTGCCTTCCAAGAGACCATGAGGCCCGGTCCCATTGTCATGAGCAGTCGCATGAAGAAGGGTCTTTTCTCGGACCTGTTGACAGGACGGAAGCGGGCCAAGAGAATTACGAAACTTCCTTGCGGTTCCAGCAGGCTTTATGGGGTGCTATAGGGAGTAGAACTTAGTTGTAAAGGTTTTTTTCCTGGTTTATAGGGCTTGCAAACGGTCGAGGGCTGATGCTTCGGGACTGAGACTCAGGTTTAGGGTTTGTGTTTAGGGATATAGGGCTTAGAGCTTAAACTATGCTTGTGCTACACGGTTCCAGGAAGCCACAAGAAAAAGTGTCATGAGTCACGGCTTCTCTTTCGTGGCAGTAGCGAAAGGCATGTGGTTGCAATCCGACGATCACGACATGGGAGGTTGATGACACTGTGAGAAGGAGCTGTTTCCAAATACACCTGGCACTGGCCTGACATGGTCAGCCCCTCACCCTTGCACCCCAATGAACGCGAAACCGCACGGGCGAAACAGACCAAACCAGAGTCATCTCATCCAGGATCCAAAGCCCTGACCCTGACGTGACAGAAATAGAAACTCTTGCTCCAGCTACCTCGATGTGAACGACGCGGGGGCATGGCCTTCCTGGCTCAGGGCTTCGGAAAGTAGATTAAAGAAGGAGAATAGTCCCTTTGTTATTCAAGACTGCGTAATATCTTCCTAAGGACCCTCAACACAAGCGAAGCGAAATCTCACGCAATCAGATTGTTGTCAAGCCAACACCAAACAAGCTTATCAATGGCAGCTAACAATGGCAGCCAACAAGGCTGCTGTCAACAGCTTCAGATTACGCAAACTGCCTGATTGATTTATGCTAATCCATATCACATACCGCACTGTTCCCTATGAGCCTCCACCCTTGTTGACGTCTCCTCCTCTTCGAAACTCGTCTCCCGGGATGCGTTGGCTGCTCAAAATGCAACTAGGGTGAAGTTGTTCAGTTCTGCTGGAAACCCTCAAGCCTGACGCAGAAAGTTCTAAATTCCAACACCCGATGCATGATGGAACATGTTTCGGAAATCCTGCAGTCCATGGAAGAAACAAAGAGAATCAGATATGAAAGGGTATCTTAGGCAGAATTCCTTGCACATACTGTAGCCTTCATAACTATCGGCGCTAGTATTTGAACGCCAAATTAAGCGAGTCAACTTGCAAGGCGCTTCAACAGTCCGAAGGGCCCACACTCTCGGGGCTTACCGGAAACGACCGAGTTCTTTGCAAAGGTCGATGGCCCGTAAAGAAAAGACACTTGACGTGAAATCACAGGAATTGCTTTGTTTTGGATTTCGCAGAAAACACAAGAGCCGTGCAAACCTCAAACCTTGTAAGGCAGTGGAAACAAGGGCCTCAACGGAGGTTGACAGCATCCCAACTCTGCTGCCGGTATCCTGGGAATAGGGCTTGTGTATGCATTATGCATACATGCCTACATACATACATACATACATACGCACATTTTTACACTGCTACATCCATACAGACCTCACAAGTGCATACATGCGTGAATACATACTCCACAGAAACATGCAGCGCTTACGTCTCAGCTTGGGGTTTGTCATCCATGCTTGGAAGGCTTTCTTGGGTTCGCGCGAAGATGATGCTGTGACTAGCCAAGACTGTGCCTCCGAATTCTGTCTCTGCCCGGTAGATGTGTGGTGAACTGGCTGCTATGTAGACAGGAGCATGGCTTTCTCACTCCGCTACGCTGATGAGGCGCCCAGAACTCACCCCTTGACCCCGGCAGCATAAACGAGGATAAAGTGGCTGAAAGCGGAGTGTCTATCGCAGCGGACATGGTGACCTGCTCTGTACTGCAGAGGGGCCTTTGCAGTTTCGGGTTGAGGATCTGAGGTCAGCGTTGTGGCTTGAGAGTTGAGGCTGCAAGCTGTGAGAGCGTGCTGAAGCCATGTGGTGCTCGAGCATGGGACCTGGACGATCAACAGACTTGTTAAGTACTCGTTTGCGGGGGTTGAATCACATTGAAGAGGACAGTTGTGCCCATAGGGGGCTGCCCTGTTTGCAACTCTGGGCTTATAAGTATAGCCCTACATGCTGAGTCCCCTGATCCTCCAAGTAGAAGCATGCTGCAAGCTCGGCTCACACAGCCCCATACTCGAAGCGCGACAACATGCTGAATCCTGGACCGGCGACCTCAACTCGTGCAGACACAGGGGTCTCCAAACCCCCCAAGCCCCTAAACCCTAAGACCCTAAACCTCAAGCCTAAACTCCAAGATCTACAACCCTGAACCCTGACCTACCCAAGACCTCAGGCAATCGCGCCAGCACTAAATTAAACAAAAACCTCAAAGACCCAAGTCCCCAAGACCCTTCCTTAGAAGTCCAAAGTACCTCATAGCTCTATGCTTTTAAAGGCGCCTTCTGGAGAGTCTTGAGGTCTTAGAAGACACCCATAACTCCGGCACTTGGCTGTAGGATAAGATAGGGGCCTTAATAATTAGAATAGGCTGTATAATAAGGAACCCCAAAATAGTATAGGCAATTCTTACGGCCCCTATAGTGGCTAGTTTCGGAGGAGCACGTGGTTATCAGGTGCAAACAGCCCACGACCTCAGACCCTGTGCCTCCCAGCGGTGCAGGTGAGCGTAGGAAATATGCTTTCCAAGAGCCGAAGACGAGGCGAGGCGCGGTTCGTTTAGGAAGTCGCAGGTTTAGGGCTGGGTTTGAAGCCTCAGGGCGGCTCCGATTCGGGGCTTAGGGTTTAGGGCTTTAGGGAGAACAGAGCCTGCAGATTAACCAGAACGTTTGCCATTTAGGGCAGGAAGCTTTTGGCTGGCCCAGCAAAGTTCGGCTTTGGAATGAAAACTCCAAAACTCCCGAACCCTGGACCCTACACCCTGAACCCCCGCTCTACACCTGGGTTTACTTCAACATTCCCCGTCCCTAAAGTGCAATCCCACCCCGACGCCCTACTCATGTCCAAAATATTCCGGGCTGCTGTCTTCCAATGAGCACAGGATCCGACATAAGGGCCTTCACGCCTTCACGATGTGAACGACTTTTCTGCGGGGTATACTGTAGCATCGTATGATTAAAATACGGAATATAGCAGGTAGTTGTTCGGACCCTTATATAAGAAAACCTGAGGCCGCGAGGAGGCAACAGGCACTTGGACGTCGGTGTCCCGCCAAGACTCAAGAGGCATGGCAATCTAATGCAGCGAGCAGACAAAACAGGAAGATCCCGTAAACACCCTCACCCTCAACCCTGTAACCCTACACCCTGAACCCCTAAACCCTAAACCCTATAACCCTATAACCCTATAACCCTATAACCCTATAACCCTAGAACCCTAAACCCTAAACCCACAGGCCTCCATCACCGGTTTCGTGCCCGAGCCCAGTTCGCTGCTCAGTTTCTTCGCTGCGGCCTCTGAGTCGGACTTTGCTGCGAAGTTCGACGAAGATATGGGGTCTGTGGTCCAGGGTTTAGGATCTTCGGGTGTGTTCATATGTGTGTATGTATAGAGATAGGTAGATAGATATATAGATCCATAGATAGAGAGATAGATAGCTAGGCAGCTGGATACATAGATAGGTAGATAGATACATAGATAGATAGATACATGGATAGGTAGATAGGTACATAGCTAGATAGATAGTTTAAATAGTGGTTTCGGACTTCAATATCTGGGTTTGGCGGGCACATCACCGCCCGTGATAAGAAACTGCGGTTTCTTGAACGTCTTCTAAGTCACTCTCGAACTCGATAACCATTACCACAGAGTGGCTCGGAGATTCCCCTAATATAGGGGCCTTAATAATTCGAATAAGGTTTTGGGGCCCGTTCTACTATACTTACATCAGGAACCCCAAAATAGTATTGGTAATTATTTAAGCCCCCTATAGTAAGCTTCCAGTTTCCGGGAGTGCCTGGATCACCTCGCGGTGGGCATAGGTGACCTGAGAGGCAGTCCGATCAGTTTCGGCCTGAGGTGCTTGGGTCACCTTGGGTCCTTCCAGGTGTCGTTTAAGGGATCCTTCAAGGTTTCCTTTAAGGTGCTTTTGCTTTGGGAGTTTTGGGAGGGTTTTAGAGTAAACCCTGCACCCTGAAGCCGATAACTTACCTTTTGTTAGTAGGGAATGGAGGAATGGGGTACAATTAGAACTACTATTACTACCATTCTTCCATTCCCTACTAACGAACGGTAGGATAACCCCAGGCCCAAGCGGCACTAAGTCCTACGGCCCGGCACTGAATCCCAAGGCCCGGCAACGTGTAAGACTCCCCAAACCCTGAATTCCGCAGGCCCTGCACTGAAGTCCTCTCAGCACGTGGCCCAGAGACTCCAATATCCCTTAATTAAGGAATATACCTCAAATTATAGTAGGATCCCTGATATGATTAAAGGAATATTCCTTAATTAAGGGATGTTGCAGTTGGGTAGATCTCACGAGGAGGCAGCACTGAGGGGCGGACAGGTCGGAAGCGCGACCTGCATATAAAAAGCGAATGTCGAAGCTTTTTAAAGACATAGGCTTTTAGGTCTTGAAAAACATAGGCTTTTTAAACAACCTATGAACTGTGAATAGCTTGGAGCTGATCTCATGACTGTCAAATCCGAGTAATGCCGATGATGTCTTCCTGAGACAGTTGTCATATCGCCAAGGTGGCGAATGCTAGGAATCTGATTCCCACTCTCCTGCACGAAGCTTCAGTAATATGAGGTTCGCCATTTGATTTCCGTACAACTATAATATAACTACAATTTAACTCTGATAAGACTATAGGCTTCGGAGCTCCAGAAGAGTGCGACAGGCCCTCAATCCGGAACTGCAGCTCCAAGCTAAGCCGCAACGAAGTTTATGCGTGAAGAGCTGCATATACGGCATACACACCTTGACCTACAACTACGTACATAAATGTATGCATGTATGCGTGCCGGCATGCATGGATGTATGGATATATGTATGTATTGTATGTATAAACGTGTATACAGACATATAAGTGTTCCTCCAGTGGAGCTGGCGCGAGGTTTAGGCATCTGGCTTGTGGCTTAAGGGCAGGTTTTGTGGCTTGAGGTTAGGGCTTTGGTATTGTAGTTCGAAGGAAAAAGTACGGATCAGAGTCTCACTACCACGAATCCAAAGAAACTAATTCGAATCAAGCCCTGAAGTCATCCAAGCAGACGTTTCGTGCCTGACACTGCACAGCTTCCGATTGGAGGGCGCCTCCAAGCCAAACATCCGAAACACGAGAACCTCTACCCCCAACAGCCTGAAATCTATGGGAGCCGGCAGGCCAGAAAGCCCTACCTCCAAAGTTCCAAAGATGTTTAACAAGTCCGGAGCACAGGGAAACTTTCGGCTCTCTTTAACACAGTGTCGGAAAACCCTTCCCTTGGGATTCTGCAGCCTTTGCACAACGATCGGACGCTTGTAGAAGGCATTGTTGGGCACGGCCTGCACGTACCTTCTTTCGTGCTGAGAGTTAGGGATCTCGAAAGGCAAGCACACGTACAAGGTTCGGCACCATGGCGCTACGCGTCCAGTGAATCCCAGGTACCATTTCCAGGATCTTCATTAATTATTCTGCTAGCATGTTCATTGAAGCTCTACTGGAAAGGCCCCCGGCCTTCTGAGCATTGCAAGACCAACACCAACACCCACTCGTGCCGCAACACGACACCCGTCGCTGCAGACCCTAGCATGTAGAATCGGCCTCTGGGATACATAATGTTCTAGTATCATCATAACCCGGAACCCTACTGAATAACCTTGGTAATTCGTATCTTCGGCATGTCGGACTTCTTACTTCCGGGCCTCTGCTTCATTTCGTCAAAGAGAAGGAGCACAGACGCTGCCACCTTGAACTCCACCTTCAGTAAGGGTTCAAGGGTCACTTTAAGGGGTACTATGAGGGTTTGGAGTTTGGGTACTTGGAGGATCTTGGGAGTTAGTAAGTAAGGTTATAAGTACCCTTAATTTGGGGATATAAACAATTATAACTATAGTTACCTTTTTCATCGGCCTACGTTCTAAGTCTCATGAACCTCCAATGAAGGACTGAGTCTGCGATGATTTCGTTGCTCTTCGGTGCTCAGGGGAGAAGCTGATGGCATGATTTTTTTGCTCACGAGCAAATACACATATACACATACTTGCAGACATACATGTTACATACATCCATGCATACATGCATGCATGAATACATCGCTCCACCCATGCATTCATGCATACCTACCTACCTGCCTACCTATCTTCCGACCTACCGACCTACCGATCACGCACCTACCTGCCTGCAAAGCTACCTACCTACGTACCTACCTACCTACCTACACTCGCTTTACTCTTGTGGCTACATCTTCTCCACTGTGAAGACGAATAACGCCTCTTCTGTCACATAAGCGCATGAATGCTTCTTTGCCGTCTCTGCTTCATTCGCGCTTGCGCTCTAGCACCCTTTGTCCACAGCAAAGCCTGGAATCCAAGCGGAATCGACTGACTGCGAAGCTGCGTGAACTCCTTAGGAACACCTATGTGCTGCTGGCCTGCCCGCCCAAAAGTAAAGGAAACCTCCCAGAAAAAATACACAAGTGAATATCACATCAAGGCGTGTTCGCAAGATAATTCAAGATTTGTGCTTCAATCTGAGGAATGTAAGTCTGCAGGCACCAGGGCAGGATCATCCTAAATGTATCGCCCACGAGTCTGCGACAAATTGCTTGTGCACGTTCTTGTCGATGGTTCAACTCATTTCCTGTTCGTGGAGTTGTTCGTATGATGGCGACGGTGACGACAGTCATGACGCAGATGATGCTGGTAAAGACCGTGATAAGCCACTCCTGTTGTTAAGCAACCCTCCATGCAACCTCGCAAACCACAACCATCCATCCTGTTGAGGGAGGCGCCATCTTCATCGCTAGCAGCCGGTAATCCAACGTCTCCTGTTACTGTTTCAGTGCTTCTGACACTTGTTTATGGCAAGAATCATGACACTGAGGGCACTAGACTCTATGCAGGACTAGCACCCCGTGTCGAGTCTTGAAAAGCTGGAAAGCTCAGGGTTTGGGGTCATGGTTTCTATGGTAGGCCCTGGGTGGCTCGGTCGAATGGTCTTTTCGTATGTCCCGTCTCAGACCTCCTCGATTCGGCAAGCAAGCTCGCAAGATCTGCGCTTGCTTTCAACCAACTCTTCAGCCCGGGAAAAAGCACCTGGGAATCTAAAATGGAAGAGCAGAACATGGCTGTTCTGAGGAGTCCTTAACGGCTGTCAGAAAAAGCATCTAAAGTTGTAGTGGAGGTCAGCCTACTACCACAAAGCGTTTCGTTTTAACATTTGGTCAGGCCGAGACGATAATCTATAAGTTATAGGGGCTACGACGGGGTTTGAATGTCAGGCCTTAGCTCAACATTCAAACCCCTGCCTCAGGCTGAACAACTCTGCATCCCAATACCTTCGTTACGCTGAAGCAGTCCTAAATCGCAGAGGCCGACCCCAAGCCCTATCCGCAACTCTAAAACGGAGCCATACAATAATTGCCTGGCCTAAACCCAGTCCGGTGCCTACTCCATATCCTTAGTTTGTTCGGAACCCAAAAATGCATTAAGACAGCAGTGGAAAACGTTGTCAGACCTTGGCATCAATACCTTGAGACCTGTACTAGCCCGACAAAAAAGGCAGTTAAAACACGTAGCCAGGAGACCAGAAATCCTGCACCCCTTCCCTTCTACAAGATTCTGAAACCCTTAAACCGTTGAACTCTCCTTAAAATTTACAACCCTTTGTTAAACCCTCATTGACATGTTAAAGCCCTTTTAAAACCCTAAACCCTCCCAACCTGTCGGCGGCAGTCCTCGGGAAAGGCAGGGCCGGTGAACTCAACGAAGTCCACCTCCAAGCGGCCATCCTGGAAGTGCCCTTACGGGTTCCTGAAAGGGGTCTAGAAGGGATCTGCAGTAGGGTTCTACAATAGAGGGGCCTCAAGGCTTAGAATGTTCCTTTTGAAGGGGGGTTCCTTTTAAAGGGGTCTATAAGGATTACTATAAGGGGTATTATTGTGGTTTAGTATAAGGACCTCAATAATTCGCCTCGGCACCAGCCGAAGCGGTCAGAGGTTTCTATACGGATTCCCTCTATTCCCCACCTCATTAATCCCCTCCCCAGTAACCCCCCCCTCCAAACCTCGCGGCCTGCTTGCCCCCCCC
>BGNK01000487.1:0-80688 GCA_003297005.1 Symbiodinium sp. clade A Y106 | reverse complement strand
TGATCCCTTCTTCCGATGGATTTGGGCTCCCTGTAGGACAGTTTCACTTACGCCCCTATCCACCCCCCACGTTGGCCCCTACCCTCCCATGCCATGGCGTGCGAGCTTCACGCTTGCATCAGGGCCTGCTCTTTCTCCTTAAACGCTGCGGGTTTAGGGTTTAGGGTTTCGGGTTTAAGGTTTAAGCTTTAAGGTTTGGGGTTTAGAGTTTCGGGTTTCAGGCCTATGGGCCTTGGTAGGCTTTCGGGTTGCTGCTTTCCGATACAATGCACCACAGCCGGGCCGAGGCGGACGACGCGAAGCGTTTGAAAATAGAATAGAGTTTTGGGGCCCATTATACTAGAAGTACAATAAGGAACCCCCAAACCAGTATTGGTAATTGTTTAGGCCCCTATGTTAGGGCTTTCGCGGCCCAATCGGGTATAGCGGGGCTTTCAGTTGCGGGGCTTTCAGGGATTAGTCTGCTGCCGTGTTCAGGATCCTGGCTTGGAGTGCAGTGGGGTCAGTGTTGAAGGCTGAGACTCTTTAAGCATGCCAACAAAGTACAGTGAACCCCAGAAAGTTGGAACATAGTTTTAGGAGGATTCAGGCTGGGATTCCCTATACTTTACTGTAAGGGCATGAGGCCAATGATGTTCCAACTTTCTGGCTTCTACTATAAAGGTACCCCAACGCAAGGTTTATGCTTGGAGCCTTTTCCTGCAATCGTTTTCTCGGGTCAAGAAGGCTTGGAGGATCCCGAAGGGCTGTGGGAGAGCTTTGCCGGTTTAGCGCTTATAGGGCTCTTAGGATTGAAGATGTACGGTCTTGGGGTTACAGGAATTGGAGTGTAGAATTCTCGGGTTTAGGGCATAGGGTTCATGAACTCTGAAGCCTGAACCTTGAAGGCTAAAGCCTGAGCCCCACCACCATCAGATGTTCTTCAAGGGGCGGTAAGGCATACAGAATCGGGGCTATGGCTGCCCTGCCATCCCTTGGGATGTGGAAGCAAGAGCATCATTGATTAGGATCTTGCATACAAGTTCCGAGTTGAAGGCTTAGGCCCAAGTTCTCGGGGTGATGTTGAACCCTTGGCTTAGGCCTTTGCCTTTGCAGCTTCAGATCCGTAGCTTCGGGCTTCGTTCTCGCATCCCGGGTGACATGAAGTGATCTTCTAGGGTTCCTTACCACCACCCATAGCGAGTGGGTATCTTTTCTTGCGATTCTGACTAAGGGCGCACACAACCCGCTGAACTTGAGTATGACGGTCTCAAGTTCAACATCAATCTCATCGGCGAGGAAGCTCCATGTGTAGACATTCAGTATGCGAGCCCTTTAAACACCACAAATACCCTAAAATGATCCGCGCTCCATCCTCAAGTCTGTCTTCCAGCCTCGACGGCATCTAGCAGGAAGGATGTGATGACAACGGGATCCTCCCAAGACTTTAGCCTCCAGCCTTAGCCTTGCAAAATGTAGCACCACCATTCTCCGACCTCTTCTGCGACGTCTACTTTTTGTTGCGGTTTGAGGTTTAGGGGCTTATCAAGACTGCTAATGCTGCAGCTGCCTGTGCGAGTGCTGTTCAGGGACGACAACGACGACGGTTACAGCGCCCATTACTTGTACTAACCGTACAGATTCACGTTCTGCTTCTTACACAATCATGACCATCCGCATCTTCATGATCTTGTGGGATTCATCATGACGAACACCTTGAGGCTTGGTTAAACACGTCTGCAAGCTTTTCGTGATCCAACCTTTCTTCAGCCTCTTGCTCAACATTGCAATCGCGGGCACCACCGGCATCTACACAATCATGACGTCACATCACAGCCACCGCAACCACATGGGCACAACCACAGAAAATGAGAGGACAACCAAACACGTCATCACCAGCAGAAGCAGCAGCAGCAGCAGCAGCACTCTCGTAGCTATCATCAAGAGCAATACATCATCATCGTCATTTACTATGATCATCGTCATACATCATCATCGTCATCATCACCGCTGTCATCAGTGTCACCATCGCCATCGTCATCGTCAGCAGCATCATCATCATCCATCCATCCAACCATCCATCCATCCATGCATGCATGCATGCATGCATCCATCCATCCATCCATCCAGCCAGCCAGCCAGCCAGCCAGCCAGCAATCAAGCAATCAAGCATTCAAGCAGTCAATCAACACTATCCTCAGCCTCGTCCTGTCGGTTCTGGAAAGCTCGAAACATACTCCTTTCCCGACGGCTCCAACCACCCCGGCAAACGTCTGAAGATCATGTATCATGAACCCTAAACCCTAAAACCCGAACTCCCAAAAAATCCTAAACCCTCAACCCCAAAACCCTGAACTCAAAACTGCTGAAGCAGAAGCCAAATAGAGAGGGCTCCCGAGCGAAGTTGCAAAGGTAGACCAGGTTCGTGCCTGACAGAGTGGATTGAAGTTCATGTTATACCATCGTCAGCGAATCAAGGTTCAGGGAACCCGAAGTACTGAATAACACTGGCAATTAATTAGTCAGACCTCTATATTGCAACGGGCCGGTTCTGCAAGGTCACCATTGAAGACTCTACGGCGACCAAGCCATGGGGTCTCGAGAGACTGAACATCGCTTGTTAGCAACTCTTCTCCTGTGGGTACCACCAGTTGTGAAGGAGGTTTGACAGAAAACCGCAGGCCGCGGCCAGGTATGCGCACTGGCACATTTCTCCTCACTAGCACCTAGCCCTAGCACCTGAAGCCGTTCTGCACGAATACACAATATAGACCCTGAATACTCGGATCCTTTACAAGGCCACGAAAAAGGGACCAAATCACGCCCCGCCTAGAATTCCGATGGCTTCACCCTGAGCCTTTGCCGTGTCGTCGGACATGCGCACATGAAGCTGGACCTTGAGGAGGTTTATGGAAGTAAAACAAAAGGCTTCAGCCAGAGGTGTGCCCGGCAGGGAGTATAGTATACGTGACTTAGATCATAAGGCTGGGGGGATGGGTCTAGCCTGGGCCGTGTCAGTTACACCACTAGTTGGGAAATACCAGAGGCTTTTGCAGCAACAACAACAAAGGCTATGCTGAGCACAAGGATTTCGAGTGCTTTTCTTGACTTGGGACTCCTCTACACTTTGGGCTCTTTCTTGGTTCTCACTTTTTCGTCTGACAAGTCCATATCAGACTAGGCGGCTTCCGTCTCCAAACAGGAAACCTGGCAGTGGAAACCTCGGACCAGTGTCAAACACGGCCAAAACCGGATCGGGAAAGAAAACGTAGCCACGCCACTGACACAAAGGCAAGGCAAATCTTCTTCTTCCGCCTCCTCCTCCTCCTGCACTCCTACAACTGCTGCTGCTGCTACTTCAACTTCTACTACTTCTTCTTCTACTTCTTCTACTACTGCTACTACTACTGCTGCTTATGTACTTCTATACTGTAGCAGTGCAAGGAGTACAATGTCAGCTACTCCTGCTTCTTGTACTACTTCTTCTACCATGGCGTATCTACATGGGTTGTAATGTCGAGGACAACGCCTAGGCGACATGGACGTACGCCGCACGATGAGGACAGTGACAACCCGACGGTTTCCCACAATCTCCAATACCCCCTAAACCCTGCAAGCATCAGAAGCATGCTTGTATCATGTACACACCGACAGGATCTGAGTGACATGAAGCTTGATGTTCGAGGCAGTAGCTGCCAGGGGAAAAAGATTGACCGCAGCACATGCCACGGTCCAGTACATCCCAAAGGCTGCGGACTTCACATCTCATTGAGCATCCGAGTGCCGTGCAAGTGTCTAGCACTTGCAAACCCTAAACCCTGAGACCTTGAAACCTTAAACCCTACAGACCCCAACGTGGTACAGAAATGAACAGTATACACCGTACATCCTATAGACCCCAAAGCCATTACACCCTCAAACCCGAAACCGTATACCCTGAATCCTCATTCCAGCTGCCAGGCAGGCCAAGGCGATGCTCTGAGGATTCGGCAGTGCTGGGCTTTGCTCCGGCCTGCGTCGCTACATAGAAAAGGTGCCCAAAAGGCTATTTGCATTCTAGGGTTTGGGCTGGCTTAGGGTTTTATAAGGCTTTAGGGTTAAGCATTTAAGGTTTAGAAGGGTTTAGAGGAATTCTACATGGGAGGTCTGGCTCTGCAGGGCTCCGGGCTTTTCAGAAGGCTCAGTTTTGGGGTTTTTGGGATGTGGTTACTTCGGGGCTGGAGGTTTTAAGGTCCCGCATTGTCTCTGCGGAAGCGACTTCACGACGGCACGATGCAAGGAACACGAGGAATTGCCTTAGGAAGGCTTACGAAGTGTAGGGTTCCGACTTCATGCATCCGCTGGGAAGCCTTGTGCTGGTAGGTAATGCCCACCCATCCTTCGCACTCTCGGTCCGACATGTATGCCTGCAGGCTGCGAAAGGGTAGGAGGATGGCTTGAGAAATAGCTATACATGCAACTGCTTGCCACAACCGTTCTTCTTCTTGCATTACGCCAAAGACGACGACAAGGACAGCGGTTTCAAGATGGCAACTGAAAGACCGTAACATGAAGACCGCACTGGGTGATGGTTTCTCGCGGGCCATTCGACAAGCACGTTCAAGATCATCTGGAAAAAACAATATAGCCGATGCAGACGGTTGAATGACACTCGGACAGAGGCAGCACTGCATCCCAAACACCCAGCTTTCGCTCTCCCAAGACGCGGAACATTCACGGGATGGGATGGTGATCTATGAATATCGAAGACGATCACTGCCATTGCGCCATCTCTGCAGGCAGTGTTGATACCTTCTGCTTCGGAACCTTCGCTGCCAGCGTGGTGGCCAAGGCGAAGAAGCGTGTGGAGGGGCCCCGCTCCTCTGGTTACGTCAGTGACTTGAGGGGTTTAGGGCTAAGGACCTGCTGAGGAGGGATTTCAAGAGTTTCAATGGTCTGCTAGTGACAGCTAGTGGGAGGGCCAAAGAATCGGACCTGGGTTTTGTCGTGACTGAATCCAGGTGCCTGCTGGGCCACATCGAAGCTGCATGCTCTGCTTTTTTCACACGACTGCGCAGGAATGACACTACTGATCCTTAGGGCTCCCGGATTCGCAAACCACAATCCGGGTAGACTGCAGCCGAGGTTCGTCCCGAATGCTAGCCTGGCCGGCCAAAGGAAAACTGCTTACGCTTGTTGCTGCTACAGCAAGAAAGCAGCGCTGCTCAACACTGTTGTTGCTATGTCCGTCCTGACTCGTGTTACTGCATAGCAACATCGCTCTAAAGTAGTCATCGTCGTGGTTGATCTGCATGTCACGCCGCGTAGATGTCGTACATGGCCGTATGTGCTGTGAAGCAGCCGTAGCAACGCTTACAGTAGCAGTGGCAGCAAAATTGCAGCTCGCAATCGCCCTTGTAGATTGCCGAGTAAGCTGCAAGGCACTCGCGGTATCCATCACAAGCACTTATGCGGAATCACGACTGCCTCGAGCAAGAAATGCATCTCAAACTCTGTTAATCTTTCAAACACAACCACTGCCTCCAAAGTGTCGTACTCCGTCCGAAGCATCTGCCCCAGTCGCTCCTGAAAAGGCAGCCGGAGACTGACTATGGTTTCAATTATAGGCCCTTAGTGCCCCGCCACAAGCATCGGTATTTCAGCCAGCGTGGGATCAGTAACGAATCATATACTTTGCAGTCCCCGCTGGGCAGGGTGGAGAGTTGCAAGGACAAAGTTCACATCGGCGCGACAAACACGAGGCGGAATGTTGCCTTCCTGCCAGCTCAAGCCCTCCCTGCCGACAGAGTTGAAGCTCTGATTGCAAGAGGCCTCGATCCTCTTGCAAATTCTGAAAGAAGACATCCAATCCAACAAGATCCAACAAGCATGCATCTTTCCTGCATCCGCACAAGCATCAATCGCCTACCTCACTTGCGCGCAGACTCAGACCCTTCGAAGCAGACTCCTTCGTCACGTAGCGGGCAGCTTTGCCATAGGTCACATCAGAGATCCTGGGAGTTTACTTCAGGGGCCTTAATAATCAGAATAGGGTTTGGGGGTATCTTATAGGAAAATTACAAAGAAACCCCCAAAACAGTATAGGTAATTGCGAGTCACCTATACTAGGCTTCAAAGAGTCTCGAGGAACCAACGAGCCTTCGTGTGTAACAGGAATAGGGCAGCTGTACTACAGCGCATGTAGCTGCATTTTTCAAAGGCGGAGAATGAACGCAGTACTGGCAACGTATCCTACGTGTACACATGATTGTTGGAATCTGCATGTCTGCAAAAACCTATTTAAGGGTATGTATGTATGTATGTATGTATGTAGGCATGTATGTGGTTATGCATGGAATGTGCATATGGAGTGCATGTCTGTGGTACGACATGAGGTATCTATGAAGGTATGCATGTGTTCCATTGAAAATCGAAGCACCCCGTCCAAAAGGGCCCTCCAAAAGGCTCAAGGCCAGTTTGGGCAAGGCGCTGCATGTCGTAGGCCGACAAAGATCGGGCGACCTTTCGAGTCTTAGGGGCGGCTCAGGGCTCATGATAATCAGGCCCACCTGAACCCCATAATAAGACTATACTATATCGATACTATGCTCCAACAATACTAATGGTACAGGGCTCGTGTGGCTTGTGGCTTGGCCTTGGCACCTCCCGGATCTCCTAGAAAGCTCCTGTGAAGAACCGTATAGCGTGCCACTGCGCTGAGACCCATCAGCCCTGGAAGTTTGGAATTTATGCTGGGCTTGGCGTCCTGCAGCAAAACGGCTGTGATGCTTTGACCCTCCTTCTCCGAGAAGTGCTGACAGGCAGATTGATAATTATGATGGTCGTCACAGAAACCCTGAACGCTACGTATACACTTCAAAACAACAAGTGTGCTGGCCATATCTACACCACAAACAATGGTGCGGATGATAATATGTAGCAACCACCTAACTAAAGCAGTTGACCATTACAATTTATTGCAGTACGTAGAAGATGTGAAAAATCCAAAGAGACATAGCAATCACAAACAACGATAAGACGAAGAATCACAGTAAGCCATGCCAAGGGCCCCAGCAGTTCCTGCGGCCGCACCAGCCGTGAGGAAGGTGCGAGAGACCTGCGAAGCTTCAAGGAACTCCAGTGCGGTTTAGGATTCAGGTTTTATTTGTAGACAAGTTACTCTGAGAGTTATTGGACGGGTTTCCATATAAGTTAGTACAGGGCTTATAGCTTAGTATAGGGATTACCAGACCGGTTTCTCAATCAGGGTTCCATAAGGCTTACGGCCCATAAGGCTTACGGCAGGGTTTCGGATTTGGGGGGGTTAAAGGCTTTACGGGATTTGGGGTGGTCCATGGATGCATCTGTTCCTGCAGAGTGCAGATACCTCAATCGCCAACGCGCTGGTGCCTTCATGTCAGGGTCAGCTGAAGTGCCCGGACCACAACTGCATCAAGCAAGTGTACAAACCGTCCAAAGCCGAAATATCATCAAGATCTCAGGATGCAAAAGGCGACCTAACAAGAAGGCGCGGCCTCGAATGGTATTGTTAACAAGTACTACCTCCTTGCCTGTCGATGCATTTCTTGTGCCGGTACTCAATTGTCGTTTGAGGAACCCTGAACCAAAGCCTATCGTCTGATTCGCACCTCCTGGCCAGCACCAATCTCTGCGAAACTGCCGTAGATGGTGTTGTCGAGGTTCACTTGCAGGGCCTTCTCGCAGCCCCCACGGGCTTACACAGCTCCGGGCTTAGGAAACCTCGGACATCTTGAAGTGATCCTGTTCTATTTCGGTGCAGTTGCTTTGTTGAGAAGACTCCCCGCTTCAGCGGGCATCTAGTCAGCATTTGCCCTGGATTCGCACTGCAAGAGTCGAGGATTACACAACTGACGGCAGACGCAGAAACCATGTGGTCTGCTATCTCGACTGCTGGATTGGCGTGGGCGTCACCTTGTCGAACGAGCTTTGCCCCAGGTCCTGCAGTCGCACCACATGCACATTGCCGGACACTTTCGGCCGAAACAGGCGCAGCAAGCAGTAAGTAATGAGCATGGCTATGGCCCACACGTTATCTAAACTCAGATTGAATCTTCTCCGTAACCGGCTGAAATCGTCGCGCCTTGAGGAGCAGTAGCTCCTTCCAGGTCGTGGAGGGCTTCCCCTTCTCTGCCGCACTGGAGGACTGCAGCGACAAGCGAAGGCGTTGCACAAAGGCGGCACCATCTAGTACACATGATCCGATTTGCACTGTGCTTGCGTCCTGCGATTGCACCGACGATGGCAAAGGATCTTTAGAACGAGCAGGCAAAGTGGCTGCAGCACCGACTATGTTTTGTATTCGTTGCAGCCACCAGCAAGACTGGAGGCCTGTGATCCTCCAGATCAGTAATTACACAGGTTCGACAAGATATGCAGATGATTATGATGAAGACAAAGACACATACAAGGGAGAACTACACAGCTGATGCAACACCATGACGGTGCATGTGACCGAATGATCGTCACCGGCGGTAGTACCGCAGGTGCTTTGTTTGATTAGCGCGAACCGCGTGTTCAAGCCTCTGACAGTGATTTCCTTGCTGATGACCTTCGTCGTAGTAGTAGTAGTAGCAGCAGTAGCAGCAGTAGTAGCAGTAGTAGCAGTAGTAGCAGTAGTAGTAGGAGTAGTAGTAGTAGTAGTCGTCGTCGCAGTAGTAGTAGTAGTAGTGGTAGTAGTAGTAGTAGGAGTAGGAGTAGCAGTAGCGATAGCAGCAGCAGTAGCAGTAGCAGTAGTCGTAGGAGGAGTCGTGAGGAGGAGTGAGGAGGAGTGGGAGGCGGAATCCCCCGCTCCTCCTCCTACTACTCTGCTGCTGCCTAACTTCTACTGCTACTGTTGCTACTTGTACTAGGCTACTGCTGCTGCTACTACTACTACGACGGGCAGGTCAAACGTTGCACCCATCACTGGCCCATGATCCCATCAGCAAGCCGCATTTTTACAGATTCTGGTGCATCAGCACTGGCAATCAGGACATGGGCTGTGTTCCTTCTCTTGTCTGTGGCTAGGTTATGGAGGCCGAAAACACGGCGCGGCCTCCTCGTTGTCGTCGTCCCATGGGAACTTGATGTTGCCCAGAAACTTTCCAAAGGCCTGGCCAGAGTCCACTCACAGCTCGCACATTCGATGCTGAAGCTACACGACACCACATTGGCATGGCCTCCACATAATTCTCCGGCCTCTCTTAATACAAAGCCCGGGCTTCTACAATCTCTTACACACTTCCGAGGAAACAAACCTTTGAGGGAACACAACTCATTGCCCCTATGGACTGAGATTCGTTCCTGCACACGACCTACTTCCTAGAGCTAGATTCAGCTAGATCAAACCCTCCAAGACTCCTAGGGCCCTAAAGCCCTAGTCCCGTGTCGCATAACCTTCTATCTTAACCCTTAAGTATAAACTTCTATCTCAACCTTGAAGAACCTTCTACCTTAATTAACCCTTAGGTATAAACTTCCATTTTAACCCTTGAACCAACCTTTTAAACGATCCACCTATGAAAAGACCTTACGGCCGGCAACCTTTGGGCTTCTACTTCCGGGCCTTTCGCTCCAGCCGCGCTGCACGCCGCGCCCGGCGTCCGTGCAGGGCGGCTGCGGCCCCTTGGAAATATTCTTGAGTGTTTAGGGGTTAGGGTCTACGGAGCTTACATGCAAACCCACAAATACATTATTGTAAAGCCACTAGCATGGAACCTTCTACGGAGCTTGCATGAAAAAACCTCTATATATTATTGTAAGCCTGTATTACGGAACCCTTTTGCCACTGCTGCTACCAACCTCTGCTCCTCCTCCTCGTCCTACTACGACTACGACTGTGTCCGCGACTCGGACTACGGCTGGGACTTCGACTCGGATTAGGACAACGATCGACCCGACGACGACTACAACTGACGACGACGGCGACGTCGTAGCCCTGTACGAGTAAGACACGACGACTACGACTACGAATGAGGATCGCGACTTGGATTACGGCTAGGACGGCGACTGCGACTGCGGTGGCTGCTAAAGCTGCTTGCTGCTGCTGCTGCCGCCACGGACGACTATACTACTTCTGTACTCATGCAACACGACTACTGTACTTGTACCAGGATCATTCCCGTGACGGAATGTTGCTACTCTCAACTCTGTTGCTACTCACTGACTTGCTGCTGTGCTTGTCCGTACTGTTGCCCTTCAAATGGTCCTTTGCTTGTCGCAACGGTTGCTACTACTACCACCCCTCATAAATCTAGGACGGGTAACAGCCACAAATCGCAGGGGCGGCATCAGCACTCCCTGGGGATACAGAGCAGCACCCATCAGATCCATCACAGGGACTTCACAGCATTCACCAAGCTCTCTCCCTCAGACTCCTGCCTGCGAGGGCCGCGGCCGCCGGCGTCAAAGCCGCAGGCGCCTTTTTCAGGTGAGGATTCGATCTTGGGAGTTGAGAAAGGTTTGGGGGCGCAGAGCACGGAGCGCAGTGAAGGTATGATCAACCTACTTGGATTCATACCTGCAGCAAGGGCCATGAATGCAGATTCCGATACAGATGTATACAAGCTCGTATGCACATGCACGTTTGTATGTATGTTTGTTTGTATGCGTCTACGCATGTATTTGTGTTTGTTTGTTTGTTTGTATGCATGTGCATATGAATTTACGCACATATGTATTTCTGCATGTATGTACGCATGCACGTCTGTAATTGATTCATACCTGGCATACTACATCACGCGCGCAACTAAACACTTTCAGCCAGCAGAATGCCAATCACCTGAAGTAGTCCATCCTGACTGCTGTTCTTCGTACTAATACTAGCATCATCTGCTGCTGCAACAGGTGTGTTTCTATCTCTTACACGCCTACGATCGCCAAACCCGACACCGCAAATCTTAAACCTTCTACGATCGCTCTGGCATGTTCGGGTGCCTGTGCTCGCAGCCCGCTCGGCTGCGCTCGCTGGCTGCCTCCTGGAACTGCAGTGCTGTATAAATGGTAATGACAACAACACTATTCGGCTATTCCTAATTACAAGTATGGCAGTAAGATTGCAATACTTGTGGCTGCATGCAGTTCATTCGTTGATATATCATTCGTGGATATAGACAAACAGGCCGTGAAATCACAATGGTCTAATCTCGATAGGGTAGTGTCGACCACGGCTTCAGTATCGAAGCACACACAACGTCTTCGATGGAACCGAGATTGCCCTCCAAAGCCTCAAATAAAATCATTCGCGAAGAAACCTTGCGGAGTCGCGGGGTACCGATGCGGAAAAGGAACACACCGTCAATAGCAGCCTTGCAAAGTAGAACAGGCTTGGGAGTCCATTGCACAGAATAAACACACAAATAAGCTTGTATAAAAAAGCATGCGTGTGTATATATATATATATAAATACATATATACTCAGGTAAACTGGTGTACTCTCTATCTATCTGTATATCTAGATTTTATAAATGTGTATATGCATATACAGATTCTGCATGTTATACCTACTTAGGGCAACTTCCAAGAGGGCGAGTAGAAGAGAGAGAACTTTGGGGCTTAGGGTTTGGGGTCTAAGTCTAGAGCTGAGGGCTCAGGGCATAAAGGTTCGGCTTTCGGGCTTAGAAAGGACTTAGGATTTCCTTCAACCCTAGACCCCGCAATTCTTAGCTGTCCCTCATTGCTACCTCTCGCCTGGTGCCGCAAGGGGAGTAACCCGGGTTGTTGCGGCGGCAACGAAGGCCACCTCATGAAGCAGCGATTTGGCCGAGTTTAGAGTTTAGGGTTAAGCAGGTAGAGACTCGTGTCATCGTCATTTAAAAGAGCTTTCTTGAACTCATCAGCTTGTAAGCCCTAAACCCAGAACCCCAAACGGTCAACCACAGGCACAGCGCGCCTCTGCGCTGGCGGCCATGGTGCCTCGGTTCACCTCTCGCAGCATGCAGAGGTGCGCTAAAGGTGCCCAGTTCAAGCTACCACCCGTCCGCATACATGCGCAGAAACAGCAACCCTGGCCTCTGACAGCGGCAGGGGGAGGCCAAAGAAACCGCGCTGCAGAGAGGTGAGCCACAGAAAAACAGTACGCGCGATTTCGTTCACAAGCAACTTCCCCGGGTCAGCTCTACTAGCTTAGGGCCCTGATGATCAGAATAGGGTTCTGGGGGTACATCATAGCACAGGGTTTGGGAAGGAATCCTAGGGAATACTATGGGTAATTATTCAGCCTTACCTGGCTTCTGCTTGGCAAACGCCAACCGCAAGCCCCACCCACGAGAAAGGGATTTAGTGCCCTTTGTTTATGTGCCCTGCGAACCCCAGTGAAGGCAAAACCCAGACCCTTCAGGCTTACTACAAAGATCTCCATTGCTGAAAACCCTTCCGGGAAACAGTGGACCGCACGGAACGGTGGAGGTATCCCATGGTGCAACACAGCATCATAAACATGATATATTATACCGTATACAATGGCAAATAAGATTCAAGAACACCAGATAATCTCAGGGTACATCTGCAGCCCGCCGAGAACTGAGGCCTGTCCGTTGGCATCCATCAGCACATGCTGGGGACCGAAATCCACAAAGACGTTTCCGAAGACGCCGCCGGTTCGCACGTAGATGAACTCAGAAGTTTCACGTCCAGAATACTGCACACAATGTAGAAGCCCCAAGAGCCCGGATGCCGAGGCCCTTCAATCTGCAACGCACATCGCAACACTCCTACGTAGGACCTGGGTTCTCCTGTGCAATTGGCTGCATTTTTACTGTCCCAGGTGTCTGGCGGCCACAGGCTTGGGCTGAATTGTTCGGCAGAAGTCGTTCCACCTGGCATGCTGGCTTTCTCGAATGCTCGCAAACGACACTAGGAAGACAGCGCAAGCGATCATCCAGCTGACGAGCACAAGATGATTCCAACGAACTGCCGGTTCGTACTGGGCTCTGCTACGGGGGCACTTCAGCAGCATAAACAGGCAGACCTGAAAAATAGCCCTGTGAGCTACAGCCTCCCGAAACCAAGAAAACAACACGCGGAAAGCAGTTCGGACTCGGCAAGCAAACCCAATCAGTTCCAGCCCCAATCTCTCGAAGCAGAATTTGGCAGCGGAAGTGCGCACGCCCTCGCTCAACACTTGAAGCCTACAAGGCCGCGACGTTGGGGCTTGCTACTATTGGGGTTCCATATTCGGGTCCAAGTGCGTCGGCAGCGCTTTAAGAGGTCCGGCAAGGGCATGCTCTCGCAGACCAGCAGCACAGAATGCTGCCGCACCACCTCGAGAGAGACTTCTGCTGTTTGCAGAAGACACCCTAAACCCCGTGAGCTTAAAACACTGCATCTCAATATGCTCTACTTAACTAAGACAGGAAGGTGCTTTTCCCAATTCTCATCCATAATGCCGATACGAGATTCAGAGGACCTCTGCTGTCCAATCCCGTCTCCGAGATCAATCAACCAAACATTCAGAAAAAAAACACAATGACTCTAACACCTCAACTCCAAGCTCAGGTTGTGGTGGTTATGGTGCTTTATTGTATCGAGTCGTTCCTGTATTTAAGGCCTCGCACCAATACGATGAAATCTTGCTTATGCCTGTTCCTTCCCTGAGTGGACGAGAGAATTGAAAGTGCGCTGTTGCAAGCTTGGGAGAGGTGTCGATTTCCCTCATTCTTGCAAGCTCGCTCATGATATAGCACTGAGAAGAGCAGTCCCACATATATGTATGTGTAAATATCTAAGTCTAAAGATAAGCTACAAAGTACTAGTACTAACTATGTGTTGTACGCACCTCCGGCGTCAGGGACGTCTCGGTACGGATGCTGCAGAAGGGGTTCAGCTCCTGGTAGTATATCCACACGAGCGGGACAGCAATATTCGGGTTTAGGGCTTCTGGTTTAGGTGTCGGCAAGCGCATCGGCTGTAGGGCATCTTACAGTATACTACGGTTTACAACCGAACCGATGCTAAGTTTGATTGAAAACTGGCATCGTGCTCTTAATTACATGAGATAAGATCCCGTTAAGGCTCAGAATGGCGCCAAATGGGGGTTTCTGAAACTACGGGTACAGTACCGACATTCCTTGGTCCATATCGTAAGGTCGTAAGGATCCTACTGGGTAGTGGAGTACGTTGCTCATGAGGGTGGCGTGATGTTAATAATTAAACGGGATCGGCCCGGGTAGTGAGCCACTGATGAGCCATTGAATCTTCAAACGCCGGATCCACTCGAACCCCCCCTGAGAACGATCTTGCGATAGAAGGTTGAGGGCTTTGGGAGTGGGGCGTTGAGGATTTAGGGTTTACCGAAAAGACCTACCTTTTTAAGGAACTATATATAGAAACCATAATCAGGAACCCTAAAAAAGTAGGTCTTTCCGGCTACAGGTAGGGTTTAGTTAAAAGGCTCAGTTTGTCGTCCTGGAACTTGGGAACGAGCGTGGCGGCCAAAGGCTTTCCCACGTCAGCCTCTGCAACATGAGCTCCACAGCGTTTTGTCCACCACGACTACGACTACGATTACTGCTACAACTCCTACTGGCACTGTCACATTGCCACAGCTACTTCTCCAACGACGGTTGTGGTGTTGTTGGTGGTGGTGGGGATGATGGGGATGGTGGGGATGTTGGGGATGTCGCTGGTGGCGGTAGTGTTGTTGTTCATGGCGGTGGCCGGGGGTCCTGTTCCTTGTGCCATTCCGCCGCTCTGTGGGCAACAGGGTGTTGTTTGCTGTTGTTGTGCATGACGCTGTCGCAAGTCTTGCTGGCATTGTTGTCGTTGCGGTTGCTGCTGCCGTTGCGCTGTTGTTGACTTGCGGCCTGTAGCGGTGGTGATGGTCCCCGTATCGTCGCTGTGGTCCTCGTGTGTCACCGTCGTTGGCTCGGATGCCTTGTCCTGAGCTTTTTCAGACACCTATGTTCTCCATGTTCTCGTGCTCGTAGTGCTACTTGACTTCTTGCGCTTGTTGCTAGCATGCGCCTGCTGCAACCCCGGTGTCGTCATCGTGGTCGTAGCCGAAGCGCCGTAGCACAGCGGCGGTGGCAGTAGCAGTACCAGTAGCAGCGGCTAGCAGGAGCAACAGCAGCAGCAGCAGCATTGGCGTTGGTATGATTGGCGACAGTAACAGCAGAAGTACCTTAACTGTCGGCAGCGGCAGACTTCAAGCTGTCAAATAAAATCCGTTCGCATTGTGGTTGCTCAACTGATGCGCCTCAGAGCAAGCTTCCAAAGATCGAACCTCTCGACTTCCCAGAATGGCAACACATCTTAGTTGTGCATGTTGAGTGTGTGTGCCGCCTCCGACAAGAAAAAGTTCGTCCCCAGGTCCTGCACGGCACTGGGTTCTTCTACATCATGGTCAGAAAGTCCTAAAGCATTCAGCCTCACTTAGCATCGGTGCCCGAATAGGAAACCGTCTTCGAAGAACCCCTTCCTGAGACTGTGAGCTAGGAATTGCAAGGCTCTTCAGCGAAGACTTCTCCTGAATCTGCACCGGCTTCTTGTCGACCAGCGTGACCTCGGCATCAACCGGAGTAAAGCCCGCTGTTCATGATTTCATGCAGGGCCTGTAGTTTGCCGGGGGCTTCAGTGGACAAAGAAGCTCCACTGGAGCTTGAAGCTACATTCCGCCACAAGGGCATTGTATACAGCGAAGGGGCAAGCCAGAATCATCATTGTATTGCTGAATACCCCGGCTCGTTTGCCGGAGGTGTGATTGAAGTTCATTAGTAACGAGCAAGACCTGGCCCTACTGCAGCATTCTCACTCAAGGATTTCAAGCTGAGGTTGCAAGCACTACATGCTCATGTCCTCACAATTTTTCTCCAAGTCACTGCCTCGCACTCCACGCTCGAAAAAGAACGACTCGCTCTGCTGAGGGCCAGGCAGCCCCTAAGCCCTGCAGAACGAGGTTCTTCACGATCTCCCGCGTGGCAAGAGTTTGGAGTTAGAGCTTGGAAGAGGGTTCCGAACTCAGGGCTTTACGGCGTACGATCTTCTGATTTTCCAGGCTGGGGTTTAGAGTTTAGAGTTTAGGGCGTACGCCTTTGGCCTGAGGTGTCCAGGCCTCAGAACCCTGAGGGGGGTGATCGGGGAGATGGCAGAGTTTGCCTGTAACTGGCTATCTTACTATGGACCTCCGAAAGGGGACACCGAATGAATCCCGACTTGCTTCGGTCTTGGCAGTCATCAATAGCGGACGCTGTTTTGACTAAGTAAGGCTGTTAATTCAGCAAAACCATTGTTAGACATATCATTGAATAAGTCAATGCAATGATCCTACCTGGATAGGACACAGAACGACTAGTTTGGCTGCATAAATCTAGTTGGGAATGATACGTCCGACGAGCATAGGCGATGCAATATGACGAGCGCAGTACCAATCAAAACCTAGGTCCAACTCTGAGCTATACTGAAAACATCACATACACCCTGCAACCCCAACCGGAAACCCCCCTAAACCCAAAACTCTACACTCTCAAGCCTAAACCATAGCCGTACATCTTGCAACTTTTGCGCATATTCCTACTCTGGGTTCAGGAAAGCAGGCGCTGATTAATCCATCTATCTATCTATCTGCCTATCTATCTAGGTCTATAACTATCTAAAAACATAGATATGCATATATATATATATACCTGTTATACAGCTAGCATCATCTGACGGGTCTCTACCTCCATCCATCCTTTGCCTGAGAACATTGGGTATTGAGCTTTCCGGAATTATGCGGCACCTCTGCGGCGACGCCAGTGCAGCCGACCACCAAGGCCTTCATCTTGGTCATCTTCATGGTGACCTGCTTCGCTCAGGCTGTATCGTTCAAGAGCTGCGGTAGGGTAATATAGGGGCTTCATAATTAGAACAGGGTTTCGGGGTAGACGAGGCTATAAGTGCAATGAGGAACTAATGATTAAGGCTCCCACAGTATGCTATGGTATTCTTGAAAACGCAAGCTGGCCGAGCCCCTCACAAAATACCTGATGCAAGTCCCTGCGTGACTTCGAGGCTTTGCGAACCTATGACTGCTTTGCAACTGATGAGAATGGAAACATCCACATGTCTTCCTTCGGAGCAGTTAAGTCTTAAGTGTGAAGGAAGTGAAGAACTGAGCTGCAATGAACGATCCTGCACCACAACTGCAGAAAAATCTTTATCGCGTCACCGTCGATAGCAGAATTGACTGCGTCCCCTCTCAAAGAAACCCGGACGCATGCAATCTGGTCCATGGAATCTCCTTCACAAATTACAGCTCTTCTGAACAGCTTGAAGAGCTTGTGGCAACAAGGACCACCAAAGCGCCCAGACGGTGTGTAGCTGCGTGAGACAGAACACCGTGGCATCACGGCTGATCATCAGAGAAGCCATTCTTATGTCAGCGATTGAAAGAATGTAATGTAAGATTGTGGAATCTGATCGAAGGTAATAAACTACCGAATCAGCACTTGCTCACTTGCCTCAGCACCAAAAGCTGCATTCTGCCGCGAGAACTTGTTGAGGAAGGCTTCATCGCCTGTGAGGGTTGGTTGGCTTTGTCGGGGGTGGGGGGGTGGGGCGGGGTGGGGGTGAGACGCAGAGAAAATCATTATCCCTCATAGTTGGATTTATAGGCTTGAGGCTTTCAGATATCCATTCCAGGGTGTGACAAGACCCAGCGAGTCCGAACGCACGGCGTACCTTCCCCGCCAGCTGCGGAAGACATCGGCAGATCTCCTCCGGTCATGTGCAGCGCGGTGCAAGGATTCAGCGGGAGCCCTCCCTGCCATAGCTTGAGCTAGAGAACATCTTGAAATCCAGGATCTGGATCCAGCTCAACATGCATGCAGGCCACACTAAAACAGCTCAAGGCCCCAGATCCTGAACTCCTAAGCCGTAAACCCTAAACAAGAGCTATGGACTTCATCCCAAACCCACATGTATCCTGCGGAGCCCTCGCCGCAGGTGCCTCACAGGGCGGGCAATCCAGCACAGACTCGTAATATAGGGGCCTTAATAATCAGAATAGGGTTTTGGGGCCCATTATACTATAATTATAATAAGGAACCCCTACAGCACTATTGGTAATTATTTCGGCCCCTATATTACAGAAGGAGTTCCACAGTAAAGAAACAAAACCATGATAGCAGCAGTAACAAGGGGGAAATTGAAGACTCGTTGCTTCAACTTTAGTACTGCAACCGCACACACAAACAAGAAATAAGCACATATGTATCATATGTTTACTGGTTTCTTCTATACATGCATCTATGTACTTGCTTATTCCTTCCTTTCTCGTTTCCTTCCTTCCGTCCTTGCTTCCTTCATTCGTCTATCTATTGCTAGTTATGCTAGGCTTTCTACTGACACATTGCACCGTGATATATAATAGGCTTTATTACAGCACATTGTGTAATATTCAAAAAGACAACATTCTATCATACTCTGCAACATAATCCTAGCAATCTTGGTCCGGAGGTCAGATCAAAACCCCACAAAATCTTGGGGCTGCAACCACTCTGAAGCCACTCGGGATGCACAGGGCTTAGAGTTTAGGCCGGTTCGGGTGGCTAAGCTGCGGGCTTTTGGTGTAGATTTCAGGCTTTGGGGTGTGGGATCTAGGGTTTGGGGTGTAGCGTGCAGTGCAGGGTTTTGGGCGTAGAGCTGAGGAACCAAATGCTTGCAGCTTACGAACTGTACTTGCTTGGTTCCCTTCACACACTCACACCCGAACCTTCAAGCCTAAACCCTAGACTCTGAACCTCAAACCTGAGACACAAAGGGTCGGAAGTCTAGGGCACGTAAACCCAGTGGTTTCGAACCACTGGGAATTCAGGGAGACTAAAATTACCGGGTTTCCGCGCTATGGCAACTCAAGGCACAGGCTGGGCACACCTGGCATGAAGTATTTGGGGAGTCAAGGGCTTATGCTTGAGGGTTTTTGGGTTCTGGGTTTTGGCTTGCAGTTTAGGGGCTTCCCTGACCATGACTGTCGGTTCTTCTAGTACCAGTGCATCTTCAACAAAAAGATCGGTGCTTGCACGAGCGCTCGTAGAATTGCTACTCCTGCTACTAGCTTTCAGATCGATGAGGCCTTTCACAGTATTGATGAAAACGTCATGCACATCAACGGAAACCACATTGGTTTACACTTAAGGCTTTCGCGTCAATTGTGCTCCGCATCAAAAGCAAGTGCTAGCGGTTTGTGTCCTAGCACACAGGGTGGTCTGCAATGCCAGTGTAGCATCCTACATCAAATCTCTTCGAACTCCACACCTCTGCTTCTGGTTGTTTGCGCACGTTGAACTCCTACGAATCACTGACGATGACGATAAATGGTGAAGAGATGGCCGCTGAATCGTCATAATGTAATATAGCCTCGGAAACCTCGCTTCATCATATTGGGGCCCCTAATTTAGCTCCCGGAACAGCATGGCCGGGCACACCGAGCCCATCGCGCGTGAAGTGCCCGCAGCGCAAGCTTCGAGCCAGTCAGTGGACACGGCGGAATCGACTTCACTTCTGATCAGTGCTTGGGGCTTAGGATTCAGATAGTGCTACGTATCTGGTTGAAGTGCTCTTTGGAAGAGGTGTAAAGTACGAGCATGCAGTTGATAAGATGTCCAAACACTTCGCTTAAAGTTGCCTACAGATCTATACAGTGACTACTGTACAGCTTTGTGATGTATGGCTACAAGTATATCCAGACGAATAAACAAACATATGTTTATGTATATACCTCTATATATATATACATATACACACGAGCATATGATAAAAATGTACTACAACTACACATATGTAGCCACTCATATACCGGGGCATATGCATGTGCATACAATCACGCACGCACAGCCACACAAATCAGAGTAACATAAACTAACAATACTTTCAAAAGCCTACAGGACAGGGACAGGACCAGCTGAAAAAACGACACCAAAGCTGTCAACGTTAACGATGGCGACCAAATTTGCATACGCCATTCTTGTTCTGTGAAACTCGCAGCTGACTCACGTACTTTCCTGACACAAACTTGGAACTCGTGTGACGTCTTGCCAACCTAAACATAGACAGTCCGGCCGTTGAGATGTGGATGGAGATCTACAAACCTTAAACCCTAATTAACCCCTTACACCTGAACTTTGCACAACGGAGTTAACGGAAGTATGTCCAATATCAGGCGGTGCATGAATCATGCTCAGCTTGCTACAGACCCTTGATTGCTAACCCGCCTCCCTTGATAAGTTTGTTGATGAGGATCATAACCCCAAGACGCTTAAAAAGGGGAGGGTGCACTAATCGGGGATCGACGTTACAATAGCTGCGGGTTGTGACCTAGGTTCTGGTCACTTCTGGACGGCCAGGTAACAGACACAGCGACTCAACTAGACAACAGCAGTAACCCGGAACACCCTAACTCAAAGGTGCTTTACTTGCTCAGCCGCAAGAGAAGATCATGCATATGTTGACTTTGCTTTTTGTGAGTACTTCTTGCGACAATCAGCCCACATGAAGATACATGCCTGAAAGGAACCCGGATCAAGCGTGGAAGCACCAGCTGCGGAGGGCTTTGCTCCGCGTCGAGGAGGTTGCATGCCACCTGCCGAAATTTTGCTCGGCTGTATCCCGAAGCAAGATTGACATCTGCATGTATAGATAAAACCATAGAAACAAACGTGGACATAGACGTAGACATAGACACGCGGATACATAGAGTATTGTGTTTGCATACCTATAAACAAACATGTATCCAAAACAGTTCATGTGTGTACAAGTTCTTGGTCAGGTCTTGAAGAAACGTGTCATATACGCACTTACATTTCTCACATTTGGGGCGTAGAATCTGATGCGACGCGGCCCGTTTTGGGATGCACCTAATTAAGTTGCTTCGCGCAGACCAGTAATCTGACTGTCACCAGTGTGGACTCGCACGAGGAAACGGGATTGAGCCAGCGAAGGAAAACCTGTCCCGTTCCTCCAACAAAATCAATAAAGATGGCACATGCTTCGTACTCCGTATTTAATCGGCGATCAGAGCAACAAACAATATGCGATCCACATATCGGACCTTAACAAGTGCAGGATCTTCCCTTGGTATCAGGTGAGGCCATCTCCACACGGTTAAGATACCCAGGATGTCTAAACACCTTCATCGAGGTGATATCGGGACATCAAGCTCAACAACAGCTGGAAGGCCGCAGGACCTCCACACTCAAACATGAAGCGCTCTAGCATCACTCACTTGCTCAGAAACTGCTAAATCAGGATAGCGGGGAGTCAGGGTCATCAGATCGAAGGCCTCGTCGTCTGTGCATCACCCCAGTGCTTGCCAGGTTTCCGCTTGAATATCCTGACTCCAGAGGCCCTTCTGTTCTGCTTGATGCCGCGCAGCTGGAAAGCCAACGTCTTCTTGAAGCCAGATCCAAACTGCTCTACGGTGAATCAACATGGCCTACGCTGCACCGCGTGCATTAAACGGTTTGGAGGACACACCCGCACATGTCACCTAGAGGTCCTCTATGGTGATGTATGCGAGTGTGTCCTCCAAACCTATGTTCAAATCTGCACCGCCTGCCCTCCACGTCCGTGAACGCCACCATATCGGGTGAAGTGCAGGATCTGCCAGATTTGGTGATCCAGATGCCCTCGCCTGACGAGCCTCTGCTCTGCTTGATGCCGCGCGGCTCGGAAAGCCATCGTCTTCTTGAAGCCAGCCGCAAACTCCTCTACGGTGAAGTGTGACAGCGTGTCCTCCAAACGTATGTTGAATATATGGCCACCCTGCACAGCATGTCCTTCAAGCCCATAAACGCCATCACGCCGGGTGAAGTGAATGAGCTGCCAGATTTGGCGATCCAGATGCCCTCGTCTGACCTGCCATGCGAGCATGTCCTCCGAACAAATGCTCAACATGGCTACCTCACACAGTGTGTCCTGTGCGCCTATGATCGCCATCATGTGAGGTGAGGGCAAAACCTGAATGCCCAGCTTGTGCATGGAACGCTTGCCGTCATGCACTGCTTGTCCGTAGCTCTACAATCTTCCGCGCTAATTTGAGCCCTCCATATACACACACACACACTCACATGGTAGGCCTGTGCGTCTAGGTGGGATTTAATGGCTGAAGCGTATGGTAAAGGCCGGGGACTTGTAAAGGTCGGCGATGTCTTCAAAGTGCAGATTCTCAGGCACGTATGGAGAATCAGTTCAGGGTTGTGGGATGCAGAGCTGGCGGCCTTTGATCGTTACAGATAAGGTTCACTGAGTCAGGCCCGTGACTCCAACTTACCAAGTAAATGCCCCGTAAGGCGGAAACTAAACCGTAACCGCCCCTGGCCCTCGTTGGCCTCCACCCCGCTTTCATGCGGCAACGCCATGGTCTCCACAGCTGCCAGCCCACCCCCACGGGCGCTCAGACTCCGGGCCTATGCTGCAAAGGATCAGGGGACTTGCAATTATATCTACAGAAAAGCATGCCCAAGGTAGACTGTTTAGGGTTTGGGGTTCAGGGTCTGTTGACTGATACTCCTGATCCCTCTCATTTCCCAGGAGAGCTTCGGTGTAGTTGCCAGCTTTTAAGTATTGATGTACTATGCCTTGGGCTCTTCGACAGACTCCTAAGGAAGGGTGGCCGGCGCGTAACCCCGGACCCGTCACTAACCATAAACCAGGCTTTCGACCAACATGGGGCCTGAATAACTCATAATGTTATGCATTATGCCTTATATTGGGTTCCAGAATGTTCCAGAATATAGCTGTAGTGACGACGAAGCACTCTTGCTCCTTCTATTCGAGGACGGGGACCTACTGCGACTGCTATAGGACGACCGGGAGTGATCAGTATATTGACCACAACGCCGGCAAACAAAACCATCCTGGTAGTACCATCAGTCAGACCAGCAGTAACAAATACTATAAATAATTCTGGTGAAAGTCAGGGAGAGAACAACTGTAATGCTAGTACAATGGTATAGATGTGTGTGCATAATACTATATATATGTATATATGTATATATGTACATGTACATGTACGTATATACATGTACATATACATATACATATACATGTGTATATATATATATATAGATGTGTATATGTATACATATATGCGCATGCATGCATACAAGCAGACATACAGGCAGGCAGGCAGGCAGGCAGACGGACAGCCAGAATATGGTGGCTTATGACTAAAATACCTGGCGCACTGCAGATCGCCATGGTATGACAGCACAACGGTGACGGTGACAACAACAATGATGTGCTTGAGAACTGTAACATACGCTGTAGTAACAATGATAACTAACATGTAACCTGGGCGAGAAGGGGTTACAAGTCTACGTTCTGCGGCTACAAACAACAAACAAACAAACAAACAAACACACAAACAAACAAACAAACAAACAAACGACGTAGCTCTTGTCAACCCAACCGAAACTCAAAACAAATGTCCAGAGTGGTGCAAGCCCAAGCCAATCTGCGTCTCCCTGAACGGAACTTTCATTCCTTCACTGTCCCTTGACCCTACGCTGAGCCCGATATTATATATCCAGGAGTTCAAAGCGTGCGGCCATGCGCCGACACCTCGTCATCAGCTCCTCCTGATAGCAGTAACGATCGGGACTTTGGCTTCCCTGCCGGTTTAGAGTTTAGGGTTTAGGGCTTATAGGGCTTAAGAAAGGCGGGGGCGGATCCGGGCTGCTGTGGCTTCGTTTTTTTGGGAGTAGGGCAGCAAGGCTGGGTTTTGGTGCGTTGGGGCCTTGCTTTGGAGTTTGAGGGAAGCCTCAAGTCCCAACCCTGGTAACAACCTGAAACCACATGAATGGGTAGTTGTCAAAATTATGGTCCCTTTTTGGGTACCCTAAATAATAGGACCAGGTGCCGTACTATAATAGGGACCCAAAAAGGGACCATAATTTTGACAACCACTCGAATCTATTCAGGCGCCCTCTGCCTCGATCTCTGCAATCTTCACTGACACCTTTGCAAGTCTGGTGCTATAGGCTGCGGCTCTTTACCAGACATGACATCCTTCCAGATAGCCAAGATGCCAGGCTCCCGTCTTATAAGTCTCAGACCCTAAACTCTGAACCTCAAGACCTAAACCCCAAAGCCCTAAACCCCACCTGCGTCAGCCCTGAGGTGATGAGGAGGTTGTAGTTGTAGACCTTGCAGCCACAAACATGAGGAGATATCGAATGAGCTATGTGCACGTGTGGCGACATCCAGCCTATGAATCCTAAAACCCCAAACCTTTACAATCCTAAACCCCGTAAACCCATACCAAACCCCGTAATGAAAAAGCCATACATATCAATTAACCAAGGCCCGTCGAACCCTAATAAGACAGTCCTGAACCCTTCTAATCCAAGACCTCGGCCTATGTATGTATGTATGTATATATATATACATACATACTTATATACATATATATATCACGATATTTACCCCTTTAATTCTAAATCCAAGACCCCGGGCCCATGGGACCGCTCCCACGGATGCAACGCCACAGCGCTCGTCCACCTGCGCGGCCCCAAGAAAAGGAATAGGGGTCCGATGTGGGTAATTTTGCGGTCCTGCAAGTGCATATCAGTTGTAAGGGCTTAAGAAACGGCTCCATAAGAGCTTAGTGGGTCGGTGTCAACGGATTGAGGTTTGGGGCTCAGCGTTTTAGGGCACCAGCTTGGAGGAATAGTAAAGGATCCGGGTGGCCTGAGTGTCGTGCTTCCCAAACTCAATAGTTGCAAGCCTGATGCATGGGCCCGCAGTCTGCAGGCAGCGCCACCTCGTGACGGAGAGGCGAAAACGCTGCTTGCTTGCTTTCTTTCTAGCTTTTCGCAGTCAGATGCAGTCAGCGTTTAGAGCTTAGGGCTCTTTTGGCTTGATTTTCGCGATGGCTTGGAAGAGGGATGTGACAAGTTGATAATTTGTGGTCCGGGAGGCATTGGAAAGCCAGACTGCGGACCGTGGCCACCCTCTGCATAACTCACACACTCTTCGATCAGGGAGTGGTTGTAAGCTTGTTGCAAACCTCACAGGTCTCCTCCTCATGGCGGGAAATACAATTCTGAGCTACCCAAAATGTTAAAGCCTACCTATACTCACCTGCTATTCGATGCTAGTTAGGAGGTGGCTCTCGCTGTCGATTTGAGCTCCAGGCTATGGCGGCCTTAATCTCCTCAGAGAGACCGGACCTTCTTGCGGGCTTAGGCTTTGGGGCAAGGGGAGGCAAGACAGCAGTGCCAACTACAGCGCGCAAAGGCAATGAAAAGAGCAATAAGAACGATAGTTACAAACTGCACCGTCGACATGCACGCTCGCACCAGTCAAAGCATCATGGCCACGATCTTTGTTGTTTATGACCACCACCATCATGATCATCATCATGAAACGGCTAGAACACAGAAAGTCAATTAAGCAAGCAAGCAAATCGCAAGAACGGGGGTGTCAATCGAAAAAGCCACGAGCAACAAATATGTACGTCGAAGCAGAAACATAACATGAGAGGTAAAGCAGTGCTATCCATTGAGCTGAGCATGGTGACACTTGTATTCAGCTCTCTTTGGGCAATGTGTCCGAGTCTAATTATGAATAGAAGCATTTCCGCCACTTTGTACTCTTGCATGCTCGCCGATCGCAGGTAGTACTAGTCCTGGTCAGGGTGGTGGCGGCGTTGGCATTGATTCTGTTGTTGGTTGTGGGTTTGCCATTGGCGATGGCGGCAGGTACGATGAAAAAACTCCTCTTGTCACAATACCTGCACAAGAATGACCAGTAAACAACATGCATTTGGGCTCGGACCATTCGCCTTTAGCAGCGCCGCCGAAATACCTTTTGACACGTGCGAGGAAAGCAAACTCTGGCATAGTATACAAGCGAATACACCGGGCATGGCAAGACTCGCACTGCTGCAAATAATCACTCCACAGCGGGCACCCCAAGCTGCGCCGCAGCTCCGCCAGCGGCCGCCGATCCTCCAATGTGATCGGTTGGCTTTGGGGCTTCTCATTGTGTAAGGCAGCAATTGGTCCGTCAATCCGCATGTAACCCCTATCTAACCTAGATCAAGGCTTAAGCCAACACAGAGCCTGAGCAGATGCTGAAAGGCCACATGTTTCCCCTCAAGGTTGGTGAGTCTGCAGTCCAGCCTCCCGGGCCGCACCATACAAGAAGACCGGCACCTTCGTGTTGCAGCTCAGAACTTTTGGCTTATAAGGCAAGCTGCTGGCAGAGAGATATATCACTGCACCCTGCAGACGGATAGACAGACGGACTGACAGATAGACAGACAGAGAGACAGACATGCCAACGTACGTGCATAGCTATGTATGCACATTTGTACAGGACTACATACATAGAGACAAACACACAGACACACGGACATGCGCATCAAGACACACGTATATACGCGTATGTCACACCTAAATGTACACTTCAAATGCACGCGGGAACAAGCGCGTGTGCCCACCCGCACTCACACAGAGACAACGCAAACACGCACGAACCATACGCTACTTGTATATGGAGACATGATCATGGCTATCCCTGCACTCCTCCGTTACCCTCTGGGGCCTTCAACTCTCCACCCAGACCGCGCCCAATCTCCAGGGCCATAGCCGCGGCCTGGCTGATGCTTTCTGGACGAAAATCCCAAAAGCCGGAGGCCTGCTTTTCTTCGATGCTACATGAAGGCATCCAGGTCATCCGCGGACTCCACCGGCCCTGCTGGCGGAGGCTCTGGACCTAGCAGTTTGACCGGAACGGGATTCGGTGTGTCTCTCAGGTTCCAGTCAAAAAGCCAACAACCTAAGGAGTCTGGGGCTGCGAATACAGAGGGAAACGTAATTTGCATTTCAAGACCGCCAAACGAGGACCAAAAGACACGTGCCAGCGAGTGACCGGTCTCGGATCCGCATGCATCAGCTGCCTCGCAACACAGGACACGGCCGAGGCAAACGACCTGCTGTCTGCTGCCTCTCGTGCGATGCCGCAATACGCAAGAAAACCTTTCTTCAGTTTTTCATTGAAGCAAGGACCGTCTGGAAGACGCATTGCGCTCAACTGCACCCGCGAATAAGTCTGCGTCATGTTGTCAGCAAAACTAACCTGGCTTCTAGCCATACCACTACTCCTGGTAAGGTCGTGATTGTTGCTGATGCTGTTACTGATGCTACTGTTGTGGTTGTGTTGAGGCTGCTAAGTTGTCGACGATAAGCATAACTATCAAGCACTGCACATGCGTTGACGACGTTTCTTTTGCATTTCATCCGTCTCACCATCACCACTCGCAATAACAACTCTTTCTGGTCAATATTGGATACTGCAGGCTTCATGGCGCAACTCTCGTTATGAACACTATTTTGATGCAACAGACACTCGTATGCACAGAGGTGAGATTATGGTGATGTGATGAGTAGTGCCATGGATTTCAGACAAGGTCCGTGTTCAGTAGTTTCGGTGCGATGGTGATGCTGTTGCGATGTGGTTCTGGTTGATGTTGCTGCGGTTCTGATTCTGAATTATGTAGTTGTTGCTGCGGGCACCTGAGTCAGTATTTCAGACTGCTCGTGTTCGCACGAGCATCAGAATTAGCAGTAGTACTGCTATCCCATGACCAAGCCGCACTAAAGACTGTACTCACAGCTGCGATGACGATGCTCCTGATCATGATGTGGACGACTATCTGCTTCGTAGTCAATACAGGGCTGGTCGACGATAAACTTGAAGTCCGAGAACCCGAAACCTCAAAAACTTGATGGAAAAACCCATGTAGCCCGCATCCCTAAACCCCACGCCCCAGAGCCAAAATTGAACCATGGACCATGGAGCCCAAAAAACCCTAAACTCTGAACTCCTAGCTAAACCACGAAACCCTAAGCTCAACACACCATTAGAAACCGAGTGAAGCTTCGTACAACGACCGTTTCAACCGATCTGACAAAACAAAAACCTACTAACCTCCCATTTAGAGCCCTATTCAAAACCCTGTTACAGCCCTATAGCCCTGCAAAGCACCATCAAGAGCCTATCCAAAACCTCTACGACGACTTTCGCCTCCTTCCGACGCTCCTCTACAAGCGCGAGCATCGAGTTGAGCCATGGCTCGTAGTCCTCGACTGGCATCTATTAAGGCCAAAGGGTGTGTCTTACTAGGGCTATGCTGTGTTCTGGTGGGGGTTGATTCAGTTTTCTAGGGGTTTGGGATGAAGGTTTTGGGGTTTAGGGTTTAGGGTTTAGGGTTCAGGGGTTTAGGATTTAGGGTTATACTTGGGGGATGTGAAGAGGGTGTTTGCAGGGCTTGGGGTTTAGGGTTCTTCTAAAGCCTTCATCAGCTTGATGTGGCAGTTTGCAGGGCTTGAAAAGGGTGTTATTATGGGTTTTCTCTGTGGCAAGATATATATATATACTGCTTGGTTAGAAAAGCGTTTGCAGGGCTTCAAGCGGCTTTTGAGTTTTGAAAAGCGTTGAGAGGATTCGAGGGTGCTAATGGGGCTTTAAAGCGCTTTGAAAGGTGCTACGGCTTTAACTTGGCTTGAATGTCAGGACGCAGTCCTGACGTATAAATCCCTTCACTTCGCGGTACCAGGAACATGCCACAAGTACGTAGCTTGGGGTGTTAAGGCAACGCCGGATTCTTGTCCATCAGCCGTATCAGCACCCCAAGAAGGCCGCAATCAAAAGAGTCCCGAAACAGAAACTGAGCCGCCGCCATGTTCAGCATCAGCTGTACCATCACCGCAGCCTCGTGATTCCTAAACGGCCCTAAACCTTGAACTTCAAGCTCCACAGCCAGAGCCCTCGATCCTAAACCCTTTTAACCGGGGAACTTAAACCCCAAACCCTAAACCTTGATCCCGAAAAACCTCAACCTAATGTATAGCAAAACTCTGACTGAATGTAGACCCCTGATCAATAATCCTCACCCTCTATTAATGATTGTTTGGGCATAATTTAGAGCTTGACTGTTGGAGGCCCTGATCCTGAACCCAAACCAACAAACCCAAGTCTGGGACTCTATCTCCATCTACCCATACGACAGACAGTCCAATATAGCTGCCTGGATAATTTGAGTAGGCCGGTACGCTGCAAAGCGACTCTAACAAAAACAGTGCCATGAAACTAGTCCTAAGTCTCCTGGTAACTTCAAAGCTACGGTTTAGGGTTTAGGGCTTCTCCGTTCGGTTTTATTAAGCTGGTTTTAAGCTTACAACCTTGTGAACAAGAGATCTGAAGCCGTAAATCGGCAAGACTTCCCGAGCAAACGTCCGATGTTGAATTTTGGGTTTGGGGGCTGGGCGGGCTGAAGGGGGTTTTGGGGTTTAGAGTTTGGGGTTTTGGGGTAGGGTTTCTAGGATTTAGGAGTAGCTGACCGTTTACAGTCCTTGTTAAGGGACTTTAATTTAGGCTATCATGATATGGATAGGCACTACATTGGTTCTTGTTAAAGGAATTTGCTGGCATTATCAGGAGAATACGTACTCTTTAACATTGCTTCCTTAGGACAACCTAGCACTAACGCCTCAACAAGAACCCCGTCTAATATGCTACCAGTCCCTGGCAGGCAAAGTACATGGCACAGGATCGGGGCATTTCCCTCGGCTGAACGACAGGGCTCCGTCTTGAACGCTCTGTGACCCCCTGAACCCGACATCCCACTGTTCGTGTGTACTGAAAGGGCCCTAAAAATTAGAATAAGGCTTTGGGGTCTATTTTACCACAATTTCAGTGGGTGCTGTGAAGGGGTGTTGTTCGTATAGTGTACTATCATAGGGAGCCCCCAGGAAAGTATTACCGAATAGTACAAGCCCACCTGAAAGCAACGAGCCAGAAGCTCCTGTAGAGCGTCAGAATAATTGCTACTTACTAGCTACTAAAACTAAAAGTATCCCCTGTTTTGTCCCCTTATAGTCCACAGTACTTCTAGTCCCGACTATAATAATTCACACGATAATGGACTTCTAGACCCTCACCTACCTCTAGTATATCGTATACTTCGGGGCCCCAATATACCTACGCTATAGTCTCCTTCTATGTATGCCTCAACATACTTACCAGTATCTTATCTTCGTAATTCTATATGTCTATATAACTCCCGGACTAATATACTTACGAGTATGTATATAAATATATACACATATATAATCATATATATATATATATATATATATATGTCATCTACCCTTCCAAGCCCTGGAGCCTGGGGATCGTCGCCGAGGTCGGCGGCCTCGAAGGCGGCGCTGAGGCCCTGAGAGGTGGGTGTATATAGTATGGGGGCCTGCGTGAGTAAACTTTCGTGAGTAAACTGGGGCTCCTTTAAAAGGAGTCTTCAAAGAGGTATATGATATAAGGGCTACTAAGTGTAACAAAAGGGCCTCAATGATTAGACAAGGGTGCCTTACATGGTTTCTTGTAAGAGTTCTATAATTATGTAAGTGTTTGGCGATCGAAGCCCGACGCCCCATACCCGGGGAGGGTGGTTGTGGCTTTGCAGGAGGCCCTTCATCTTTCAAGGAAAAGGCTCCAAGAAGCCAGAGGCTCCATTGAAGTTCGAGGCCCCATTGGACTATCTGACGAGGGAACTGTAGCTGAATACAACATGACGATTGTCTTGGTGGCGAGCATGGGCCGTACCATGACGACAGCCAACGTTTTTGTACGACTGTGGTCATTCTGATTGTGGCTCTTGCGCTGCGACTCGAAACGGTCAACCGTGAAAACCTGGACCCTCTGAACGCTGGACCGTTAAACCCTCTGAGCCTTTAAGCTTCCGAAGTTCCTCTTTCCGCTCCCAGTAAAAACCCCAGAATGCCCCATCGATCCTTCCAAGATTCAAAAACTCTAAATCCCTGAACCCTAACCCTAAATCCGCAAACCCGAAATTGAAATACCCCTAGCCCCTAAACCCTTACAACGATCCCCAGACTCGCCTCCAGGTCGGATCCCTGGAGGGCCAGGAAGGCCTGAAATCAGAAGAACCGATTTTAGGCAAACTTATAGGGTTCTATAAAGGTTCATAATAAGGGTTTATGAGGGTTGGGGGGTTTAGGGTTTGGGGATTTACAAGGGTTTAGGGGCTTTGGGGGTTTAGGGCTTAGGGCTGATTGGAGTTTAGGTTTGGGGCTTTGGGGCTGTAGGGCGTTCCAGTGCTGGGGTGTTGGGGTTTCGGATGTTGGGCTTGAGGGTTTTTACACGGGTTTTGCACTCGAGCCCCGCAAGCCCTACGAACCGAGACCTACATACCACCACTTCTAAGACGCTAAACCCTAAACATCAAAGGGTAACCGCAACAGGAGCCCAAGCCCTCAAGCCACCAAGCCTGCAACCCTAGAATGCTCTGAAAACACCAACGCTTCCGACGCAGCCCTGGCTCCCCTATACAAGAACCTTTATGAAACACTTGTGACAGCCCTGAAAACCCTTTAAAGTATCGTACCAAAACCTGAGGTTTAAACATACCCCTTTACAGCCCCCTACACCCAAAAACCCAATAAGATCCCTATGTTGGACCCCTCGAAACCCTTCTAAAGCCCTGTCGAACCTTCTGAAATCTGCAAAAACCCCGGTAGAGCCGTTTTGTAATCCTCTCAAACTCCTACAAAGTTGGAGCCCTTATCAAGCCCCATTCTTGTCCTACTAAACCCTAAACCCTAAATCCTAAACCCCTAAACCCTAAACCAGGGCCACCTCTAAACGACCAGAAAAGTCGGCCACGAAGGTTTGGTGGAGCTCTGTCCAGTCCTTTAATGGGCGGCTCTCCAGGGAGCCCAATACCCCTTAATTAAGGAATATAGCTTAAATCATAATATGAAGCCCTATATAATTTAGGCCATATTCCTTAATTAAGGTGTATTGGGCTCTCTGGGTCTTTGAAGGAAGCAAGGAAAAGTCGGGGCGAAGGGAGGGATGCTGTTCAGAATCATCGGCGAAGTGAGAGCAGTTTAACCAGTGGCCATGAGGGCAAGAGAGAGAACGCTGCTCATGGAATTGTCAGGATGCTGATATGGCACTCCGCCCCTTATTCCTCAACATCACAGGCACCGCAAGCCTGAACCCGAAAACTCGAAACCATAAACCCGAGATCGGGCGGTCCAGGCGGTGCTCTTCACCACCCATGTCGAAATAGTTTCGAGCTGCCTCATCTGTGGACAGTTGCTTCTTTTGAGGCGGTGAGGGTCACAGTAGATTCGCAATGCAAGCGCTTGAACAACTAGTCAGATTGCCTCTTTAGAGTTCCGAATGTAATTATAGCATCCAACCCCCTAACCCCAGTCTAACTGGTTAGTCTTGTAGTATAGGGTAAGCATGCCGTCGACTTGTACCCTCTCTCAGTCCCCATTATACTTATAATACAATACCTCCCGAACCTTTTTCGAATCATCAAGGCCCATAACGCCTACCCATTATTGCAACATAACTTTACAAGGGCCTTAACAAACTACTGATTGCTGAGTTTTCAGACCCCCCATCTATCATGGCTGGATGCCAGGTGTAGGGTTTAGGGTCCCTAAACCTTTAGGGTTTAAGGTCCCTAAACCCTAAAGCCCCTGTAGTACGGTTTCCTCTTGGGATTGGGACCTCAAAGAAGTCGGCGTGCTGGTCAGCGAAGGCAAAGGCCTCCTCGGCGAAGCCGTCCTTGCCAAAGCAGGGCTATGGCTTAAAAGGGCTTCGAAACCCTGATTTACTTCAAAGCAAATAAACTTGAAAGCAAATAAAACTCTTATGAACTACTATAATAAAGTTACTATAAGAAATGTAAAGATGGGAAAGCATATAAGAACTGTAAAGATGGAGATCGGAATGGTCTTGACTTCAGCAGGTTCAAGCCATTCGACCTCGAGAATTCCAAGAACTCAGAGAGGAATTTCGCCTACGTTCAACACAGGGGCCCTGATCATTGGGATTGGGTGTTGGGGGTATATCCTACTGTTAGTAGTTGTAGTAAGGGGATCCGGGATGCTATTCACAGTTTTTGCGACCTCGTTGGGGTTGTTTTGCTACGACTAGCTGACTAGCACTCGCAATAGCACTAGCAACAGCAGCGACATGATCGAAGCAGAAGCAGTAAACAGCCCCATCTCAAATACAGCGAACTTTGACAGCCATCAGACACATGTCTAACGCTTCCGCGCTTGCTCCTTGAATCTAGATAGTCTAGATAGCCGCGTCCAGAGGGTCTAAAGCCTCATGCGTCAACAACGCTTAAAGCCGAAACCAAAATCAGACAAACAAAACTCTCACGGCTCTTTTGGGGCTCATTCCAGACTTCCTGATAGTGTCCCCAAACGCTCTCCTGGGCATAGAACCAACGCTTGACCTCAGCCAGCAGCACCTCCGAGGCCATCCCGATGGCACGCCCTGGGACACCACAGGGTTTAGGGTTTAGGGTTTAGCCTGCAAGCGGTTAGGCTTTGAGGCTTGAGGGTCTAGGATTTAAGTTTTGGGGTTTAGAGTTTATGGAGCCCTCAAAGATACCACGAAGACAGCGAGATTCAAAAGCACAGTACGGGTCAGAGGACAGCACGAGAGTTGAGCAGGGAACCTTCCTTGAGCCCGGATGCAACACTCGACGACATCCCGCACACGAACTCGAAACTGAGCCCCAACGGAGACACCAGAGGAACAGCCGACTCGCGAAGGCGACTTTCGTATGTCTTCTCACACCTAACAAGGGGAACATCCTCAGAGAAGTCTGAGATTCCAGTAGTGAGACCTGTCTCTGTCGAGATTCGACAACGATATTGTGGCACCCTGCCACCCGACTCCACACCTCTCTCTCTCTCTCTCTCTGTGTCTGTGTTTGCATCCCAGAGTCTGCATCACCAGAACCCCCCACCCTTTGAAGCCCCACACACTCTCCATCTGCACCAACTCCGAAAGCTCCTTACAGTCTGATCGAAGGCCTGCAGCCACCAGCAAGCAGCTGCCACGCGATGGGCACAGGCGGACACATCGCTGGCGACTCGAAAACTTATGTCTGCTGAGGGTCCCGGAAACCCGAAACCACCGATCCTAAACCCGGAGTCCAACGCAAAGAATCCCAAAATCACACGTGAGGAAAAGCCTCGGGATGGAGCAGGAGGAGCTTTCTGGCCTACATAAATAGGAGAGGCTTTTTGTCGGGCTTAGGTAGGGCTGTAGGGCTGTAGTATTGTATTCTCGGATTTTTTGGATTAATTATTGGACTCATGGTGTAAGGTTGGGGCGCGGCTCTGGGATTTGTGCTTGTTTGGTTTTTGTGGCTCTGGGCTGCCATCCATGTTCTTCTCTTCCTGAGATTGGCTTAAGCCTGCGGCTGAGGGCGGCATGAACGGCAGCTGCAATGTAAGTAGAATCAGCAGCGCTTTTTCCGGGCTCAGAGAAACCCTAAACCCTGACTCGGATTCAACCCTCACCAGGTAGAAAAGCCGAGTGTGGAAATGTTTGCAGAAGGGTTCCCGATCTGTAGGATATAGGCATCTCAACCATCGATGCCATTGCATACGCTGGGCTATTCGGGCTATGATCAAAATTTCTCCTGTGTCCGGCGTACGGAATATTCGGAGTTTCGGGGTTTACGCCAGCTAGACCTGCCAATGCAAAAACAGAAATTATCTGCTTCGTGCAGGCAGAGAGACGTGCAAACAAAATATACAAGATGCTCACCAAGAAACACTATAGCCCAGTCTGACAAAGCAAGTTGATTGTGCTTGCTTGATACTATACCCCTGACGCTCCCCTCGTCAGATGTGGCTTGTGGTGGCTTGTGTGGCTGGAGAGAGCCGACGACAGGCCACATGCTCGCGGAGTAAGCATTGGACAACCTCATGGCCACGGACCAGAGCCATCTCCACTGTACCTAAACTTCTAAAACCCTCACCCCGAAACCCCTAACCCTCAAACGTAAACCCAAGTGAGTTAAACCCTGAGCCCTCAACCCCAAGGCCTCATCGCAAGTCGCAGCTCCAAGGGGGTTACAAGCGACATGGTCCACCACGCCAAGTCGGGGGTGCGTCCTGCTTGCGCTGCGAAGCTTATGGGAGGAAGACCCATTGCCCAGTAAAGCTTCGGATTCAGCCTGTAGGGTTTACCAATGCCGACTCAGACATGCACGCAAGCTGCGGAAATAGTGTCCAAGCATACGGTAAGTGTAATACATTTGGGCCTGAAGGTTTCTGAAAAACATGTTCCCCCGATCGTTTACGTGCTGCTACACTGCTACACCACGCGCACGCCTCCTCTGTACAACTTCTGCGTGGGGAGTTTGAACTTGCCCTTCGGTCCCAAACCCTGACCCCTGTAAACCCTTGACCCCTGTAAACGCTATGAAGGCTGAACCTTCAACCGTTCGGCAAACTTCCCTGGGCATCCGCACGCTGTGTGACTGCGCAAGTCAAGCCTGGATCGCTGAGGAGGAGCACGAGCTTTAGGGTCCAAGGTTTAGAGTTAAGGGCTTAAGGTTTAGGAGCTTGAGGGTCCAAGGTTTGAGTTTAAGGCTCGCGACATTTCAAGGGTGATGAACTGATGAACAGCCTTCTGGAAAATCTGTTGCCTTCCATCTGATTCCGAAGCCCTGCGATTCGTTCTGAGAAAGCTTCTGGATGGATACTCAGACTGTTAATACTTGTGGAACAAGCCGGTGCCATAAGCAAGCTTCCCGAACCGCCCGATGCCTCAGCAACGCTTCGCGGCAGAGCGCCAGCACGGCACCCTTTGGAGAGGGTTGGGCGGTTTTGCTTATGCCGTTCAAGGCATCTGGGCCTGCTTGATGTTGCAGAATCGCAGGCTTTCGAGTTCAGGAAATGAGCGACTCTTCCGGAATGTTTGGGTCAGGATTTAGAAAATGAGGCAGCAGCGCACATTAAACGTCCCTGCCAAAAGCTGGGATGACTCAAAATTGGACTAGAGCCTATGATGGGGCTTCAACTAGCACATGCAAAGGTAGAAGTAATGGAGCCGTAGTGACGGTACGTGCAATTTTCCGTGCAATCTTGCTAAGTTCCCTGATTCTTTAGTACAGTCCCTTTCAACTTATTTCAACCCTAGAGACCCCTTTAAATTTTAAACAAAAAACATCAAACCCAAAAATACGATACAACAACCCAGATCCTTCACAAGGACGCAGTTAGCGGTAGCTTTGCAAAACCTAGGCCTTCAGGTTCGGTTTGCAATTCACAGTCGTTTTAGGGCTTTGGGTTTAGCGTGTTGTGTCTAGTAGGGTTGGGGGTTCTGGGCTTACAGGGTGCAGGGACCCCGTTCTGCAAATCCGCCCTGTTCACCTTGGCAAACAACGGAACGCGGGCCCAGGCGCACAGAGCAGAACCTGGAGGCTTGCAGGCCCGCGGCCCTGGGAGGAAGAGCGCTGGGAAACCGCCGGGGCCTAGCCCATAGGCGACAAACCCAAACCCGCAGCCGTTTTTCATTGCTCGCTTTTGTCGGAGCTTGTCCCCGTTCTTGTGCCGAAGCTTCAATGCGGTATGTAATGTCAGGCCGAAGCAAGTTCCAACAAATTCTTAAAGTGCTCCTCTTAAAAAATTCATGAAAGTCACGACTCCCAATGGTGCTCATGATGCGGGGGTGGTCGGCGGGACGGAATAACGAACAGCCAGTGATGCTCGCGATGTTGGGAGTGCCAGGCGAGCATCAAGAGTTGGCCGGAGCACCGATGCCCAGCGTCACGCCTGTGAACGCGGACGACACTGCTCAGCTGATGCTCGTGATGCTCGCACGCTCCGAATGCTACATTCCACTCTGCACCAGGGTTTACAGCGGCCCCGGAAGCAAGCACAACCGCAATGATGTCCACGGGAACCCCGAAATACTGCTGGTCCGGGCGTCCCCCACCCTCGCCTTTACTTTCAGGCTGAACCCCCAGCAACTCCAAGGCGACGCAGGGCGGCTTTTCATCATTAACAATCCTCACAGGCCCGCCGCAGCTCTGCACAGAACCCTAATTTACTTTATAACCAAATACACTTACACGCTTCTGGTAGGGAGAGCATGACGGTTGGTGTTGAGAATAAATTAGGCGTTTAGGCTTGGTGTGTGACAAAGTAGATCGGGTTGAAGAGTTTAGGCTTTCCGGCACAGGGAACCCTATAGAGTGCTGTGCTTTGAAAACCACGCATTCGGGCTTTCAAGCAGTCACCGGCACGGCAATCTTTATCAGCCACCAGCCGGTTCCAGCGGCAAACTTGCAACATCCAGGCAGCCATTCTTAGATGCCTGTCATGCCGCCGTTGACCCAACAAACTCTTTCAGCACCAGCTTCCAGCAGCAAGCGCTCAACCTGAAAGTGGTCAAGCTCAAATGTCAGCTTTAGGAACCTCCAAGAAAACTCTTTAACAGGTGAGTAACAACGCTTGCAGGCCGGACTCTATACAAGCCGTTTTCAGCTGCAGTTTCAACCAGCAAAGATCGAAGCCCGCTTCAAGAAAGCCAACTGCTCTTAGAAGCAAGCATCAGGGCTGCTTTGGCAACTTTGCAACCTGCACGCAGCCGAATTCAGTTGCGAGCACTAAGGCCGTCTTGCCGTCATGGCGCCAGCAATTTTTCTCAGCACCGGGCTCCACCAGCAAACGTGCTACCTCCAAGCAGCCACTCGCAGATGCAAGCATGAGGGCCGTCATGCCGTAATTGTCCCAACAATTTTTCTCAGCACCAGCCTCCACCAGCAAACGAGCAATCTCCCAGTGACCATTCGCAGATGCAAGCATCAGGGCCGTCTTGCCGTGATAGTCCCAACAACTGTTCGCAGCACCAACCTCCACCAGCAGACGTGCAACCTATAAGTGACCACTGTCAGATGCGAGCATCAGGGCCGTCATGCCAGACTCGTCTTTGCAATCCTTGTCAGCACCAGCTCCCAGCAGCAAACGTGTGAGCTCGGAGTTACCACTCACTCTCAGATGCGATGCATAGGGGTGTCCTGCGGAAATGGTCACGGCCATCTTTGTCAGCACCAGCTTCCAGCAAGCAACGGACAATGTGAGCATGATCGGCATGAGAAGCATCTGCCAGATCTTGCTCGGCTTGATCTTTGAGACGTCGAGGCAAGCAGGAGACGGTCCGTAACACCAATGGCAAATCCCTGGCTCCATCCAGCTTAGCGTCATCAGCCAACGTCCTGCTGCTGCAGATACACCGGGAAGCCATGCAGTTCACACAAGTGTTTCTTCACAGCACTTGCATCCGTGAACTCTTCAGCACTCATTGCTGCCAGCTCTTGTCCGAGAAGCCTCCCGACACGAAGCATGCCGGACAAGACGCTGAATCGCTACGTGCGATAGTCCTTCATGCTCTAGGCTCTCTATAAAGTTTCAGCACCTGAACACTGATTCCTCGGCATGCTGGCTGAGTTGTACCAGAAAGTTTTGCCCTCAAGGGTTGTGGCACGTGGGTTGCCCGTTCGAAGCCTCTGAACAGTATTACTGCATGAAATGCTCTTAAGCCCAAGAAGGGAAAAGATAGCATATCCAGTGGCCTAACTAGTGAGGTACAATTCCCCACAAGGTTGATGCAGTGTCTCAGCCCAGCCCATCTGCCTTCCCATCCTGGCTCACCGAAAAGGTCTAGGTTTCGGGTTTGGGGCTTAGGGTTTAGGGTTTTGGGTTTGGGGCGGTCTCAAATAGCTGCGGTTGCACCAAACTCTACTTGCCAAGCCCGAGCACCACAGCCAATCGGATCATCATTGAAGCCGTGCCTAAACCCTCATTGGTAAGAGCAATATAGTCGGAGTCTTAGTCTTAGTAGTCGTAGTAGTAGTAGTCGTCGTAGTAGTAGAAGTAGTAGTCGTCGTAGTAGTAGTAGAAGTGGTGGTAGTAGCAGTAGTAGTAGTAGTAGTACTAGTAGTAGTAGTAGTAGTAGCAGTAGTAGTAGTAGCAGCAGGAGTAGTAGTAGTAGTAGCAGCAGTAGCAGCAGTAGTAGTAGTAGTAGTAGTAAGTATACATCAGCAATAGCAGCAGTAATCGTAGATTAGTGATAGCACGAGCATCCTAGCGCCTCGGTGCTCAGGAGCAGAGCATTTCGCGCAGTCCAACCGTCTTAAGACTGCTCTCAAATGGGAGTTTCCGATAAATACGGATACCTTATGTTGGGGTCCTGATAATAAGGATCCTACTTTTTAGGCTTATTTAGGGGTACTACATTAGGGTCCCCCATTTTCGGAAACTCCTAAATCTCGAAGAATGGTCTGTCGGGTGTGGGGATGTAGGATCTTCGAGGCTCGGCTTTAGACTACCTTGTAACATGACCCTACTTAGGATACTTCTAAAGCTGCTTCTAGGGAGTCTCCACCTGAACCTAGAACCTTGAACCCCAAAACCGTAAACCCTAAACCCTAAACCCAAACGGCTAAGGGTGTGCATGTAGGGCCTCACCAGGACCTGCAGCACAGTGGCCAAAGGGAGCTGGCGGTTCCATCCCCACTTTTTCCCACGGAGCCGAGGCGCTTCGGTAGACCGCCGTTTGCTTGAAGGTCACAGGCACGCAGCTTCGGATACGGGATTAGGGGATTTGGATTTTCGTTTGAGGGTTTAGGAATTTAGGGCTCAAGGGTTTGGGGTGTAGTGTTGAGGGCTTAGGACTGACTCAGTCTGGAGCTTCGCGAATAAAATGCGGGGCCTAAAGAAATGGGAAGGTCTTGCGGTGGTACAAGTGTGGCACAAGATTACGTGATCTTAGTCCTGAGTGCTGCGGTGGTACAACTGGCTGTAGTCAGAACTCACATGAGTGTACGTTGCATACCCAAAAGCCCAAACCTTCGTGTCATGTGATCTGCATCTTTCGTCACATCACGCTGCGCTCTTCACCGGCGCAACATTTAGGACACTCAGAGGCCACCAAAGCCTGCAGTTTAGGGCTTTGGGTTTACGGTTCAGGGCTCTGGTCTTGGTGCTTGAGTCCTGGAGCATTTAAAGGATCATGAGACTTCGTAACTAGAGCTAAAAATACAGCAACTGTAGTTACTTATAGCCCCAATCAGGGTGCTTATGACCGTACCTACTAAGTCCCCTGATCCTGCAAGCACCCTAAACCCGAAAGATTGAACCCTTATAGCACCCCTATAGACTCCTATTGAACCCTTAACGGGACCCTTAACCCCTTGCTTGCTAAGTCCCCTGATCCTCCAAGCAAGCTTGCTGGCCCGGAAAACTGTCAGCGCCGAGCGTGGACAATGGGAGGAGGGAAGCGGAAGCGAGGGCAACGCACGAAGGAGAACTCATGACCAATGTCTCATTTACCTTTACTGTTAGTTATTGGTATCCACACCATTGATACTATATTGTTACCATTATCATCGTTACTCTGTAACTAATATTTGTTGCTAGTGACTGCTAGTGGAAATCTACCTATTACTGCTCGTGGTTGCTGCTGTGTTGTCGTCGCAATTTTCATGTTTGCCAAGACGGATGCGAGACAGGCTTAAGGTTCCCAACTTCAACATCCAGCGAACTTGGCGCGAGACTATGCACTGATGTACCCTCCTTGCAAGCATGGAATCTGAAAGGGGGCCAAGGCCCCCATGCAGGCTACTGCCCTGTGAAAAGGGGGCTCTCTGTGGTTCCAGGTTCCAAGGAGGGGACGTTGTCTCCTGTGTCTCATGCACAGGAATGCAAGCGACTCCCATCTGCCTCGGCTCCATGCACTTGCCTACGGTGCCGGGAGCAGATTGGAGGATTCTGTTCAAGGCCTATATCCCTTGCTACACAACGCAGGCGTAGGTGGGGCTAGAAACGGAAAGTTGCCTTGAGAGTCACCAGGTTCAGGGCTCACTGTATCCTGCAACCGTGATTCCTCGCGATCAAGAATATGTTCCTCAATTATTTGGGCTTTTCTAGGTCCGAGACTCGTCCAAGTGCAGGGTTCCCTAAACACTAGGTTACCATTTTCGACTGCCTGAAGAAGACATCGCTCTTATAATGAGGACCCCAGAAAAGGAGCCTAATCGTTAGAAAAATACCCCTGGTGGTTTTGTTAACGGTCTACACCCCGCCGGCACTATTGTGGAGTTTGAGAGAGAAAATACGGGCCCCTAACATAAACCCAAAGCGAACGACCCTCCATATTGGGGCCCCCAAGTAAAGAACAAGCATAAATCTGATGGGGCATTCCCAGACGCTACACCCTGAAAAAGATTCCAGCGACCCGCCAGTCCCCTCACAGAGTCACAAAAGGCCTACACTACCTATACAGGGTGTGAGCTTTGACAGATTAGGATGGGGTTTAGGGGTTTAGAAGCTTAGCACTACAAACCTCGCATATCTGCATTGCCGATGCTCGACACCACGGCACTTCGAGCCCCTTTCAAAAGCTGCCTTTTTCATCTTGTAATGAGAGCCATAAGAACGCCAACAAAGGTTAAGGTTCTGCGGTCGAAGTTCCAAACAGTGAACAGCTGTACTTCCCCACTGCGCTGCCTGAAAACATGCTGATGTGGGGCCCATGGCCATCAGGCAACTGTACAACGCCTGGCAATTCCTCAGTTCCCGCTGGCTTGCCTGCACTTCGGTTCTCTGCAACAGATTTCAGCTTTGCTGTGGGCTTTCTGGCGATAAAAAGCTTCAAAAGGTAAAGTCTATAGGTCCTAAACCCAACAGTGTTCACAGGTGTTCACTGCCACTGCTTCCGTGGTACTTCGGCCTATATGCCTCAACTGCCTCAGCTACAGAAGCTACAATCGCTGAGGCTTGCTGTACTTCGCTCCACACGAACCCTCCAGCCATTTAGCAGATTGCGCGTGTGGGAACACGCTGAAGGGGAATAGCGAACCAAATCAAAGACAACAACGAATCGAAACAAATGAAACAGTGACAACAATTCAAACACTGAAACACACGTTATGTGTGAAATTGCTGTTATTGCTGCCGCCAGCACAAGCACCCTCCCCTTGACTCTCCCCCCCCCTCCGTCTCTCTCTATCTCTCTCTCTCTCTCTCTCTCTCTGTCCCTCCGAATATGAAGCTTCCGCACTCCTCGAAACGGTTGGGTCTTGGGGGAGCAGCGAAGTGCCCTCACTTCGACATCATGATGTCTTGAGCTGTCCTGAGAGAAGCACAGAAAAACCGAACTTGCAGGTGTGGCCTCACTGAAGAACGCACACCTGCCATTCAACTCTGGGACCCACATAGTAGCAGCCGTAGTAGTAGTAGTAGTAGTAGGAGTAGGAGTAGGAGTAGGAGTAGCAGGAGTAGGAGGAGCAGGAGCAGGAGCAGGAGCAGTAGCGGTAGCAGTAGCAGTAGCGGTAGCGGTAGCGGCAGCGGTAGCCGTGGCGGTATAGCGGTAGCGGTGGCGATAAGCGGAAGCGGCAGCGGTAGTAGCATGTATCAGTAGGAGTAGTAGCAGTAGTAGTACCAGCATGAGTAGGAGTAGTAGTAGTAGTAGTGTAGTATAGTATAGTATAGTATAGTAGAGTAGAGTAGAGTAGAGTAGAGTAGAGTAGAGTAGAGTATAGTATACTACTACTACTACTACTACTAGCAGTACTAGAAGTACTAGCAGTACTGGCAGTACTAGCAGTACTAGCAGTCGTCGTCGTATTTCTTTTTCTTGCTGTTATTTCTACCAGTACTACTCTAGTTATTGTCAATATTTTTAGTTTGTTCTTATTAACGATCACTACTGGCAGCAACCAACCCCTCGGGGCGTTCAATTATGCTGTGCGTGTTCGGGGGTCCTAAAGTTTGGGGTCCAGAGCTCCCGGGCATGACGAAACTTGCACTCTTGCTCCCGAGAGCGTACATGCATCTGTGTACGAATGGATTATGTATATGTGTTTAGGTGAATGAGCGTATGTACGTCCGTATGTATGTACGGATGCGCGCACGTATGTCCATGTATCTGTTTCTGTATCTGTATCTGCATCTGCATCTGCATCTGGATATGTATATGTATATGTATATGTACGTATGCATGTACGTATGCACGCATGTATGCATGTCGGCATGTCGGCATGTCTCCATACATGTATGCCTGTATGCATGTATGCAGTATGCATGCCTTCGGAACTCCACCCAAGAAAGAGCCCTGAGCTGTAAGTAGAAGGCTAGGGTCAATATAGGGGCCTGAAGAATTAGAATAGGCTGGGCGGCAAGGAGATTTTGCTATGAGTGCAGTGCGGAGCCCTAAGGAATAGTATCATCAACTATTTCGGCTCCGTCTACGGTTTCGAGGGCTTCAGGGCTTACCGTAGAAAGCTCAGATGCGGCCATCGAGAAACTTTACAGCTGGAAGATTGGACCTTTTTGGGCAGAAACCCGAACATCCGATCGTTCGACTAGGACTTGCTGCCACAGGCGAATGGCTGCTGGAAACTTTTCGATCGATCTGGCTTCCCTTCTCAGCTGAAGTCGAAGACCCCTTCAGGCCTGGGAGCCCTGGGCATTCTCGCGTGCATCGCGTTGGTCACGCCGGTCCCGCGCCTGCGGCGCCTGTGCATGCCGGGCATTCGCCTGGCGATGCCGCGTTCAAAGGGGGCAGCTGCAGCTACTCGCGAGGGGCCCAGGGGTGACAGGGTCAGGAGAGATGAAAGGCACTCCAAGAGTACTGGTAGCCGTAGCCATGGAAACGAGGACGGGAACCCTCGACAAGAGCAGACACGAAGCCTCTGGCGCTATCAGCACTGGAAATGGTGTTTTGCAAGAAGCAGTGGCATAGAAGCTCAGTTGCGAGATTCTAGATGCTAGCGAAGCATATGGAGACGTGTCCGGAAAACAAACTCTAGCAATGAAGAACGACCCTCAGATGATTGGGATGCGTGCGCAAGTATGGCAGGCACCCATTGGGGCATTGAAACATCTGACGGATCGAATTTGCAGCCTTGTGCCTAAACCCTGACCCGAACCCTGCGGACCCAAAACATGCGGCCTGGAACTGTCGCGCCGAGATCTCTTCCGGAGCCACGCCCTGCCACGGAAGCTCACGAAGGCTTCGCTACGGCTGCTCTCCAACTGGAGACTTGGTAAATCCATATCTCCTTGCTCTCCGTTCGCTTCCACGGCCCGCGTTTTAGTATTTAGGGATGTTTAGGGCTCGGGGTTTCAGGTAAGCGAGCTTCCCACTAAGAATTGGAAGGAGCCTGTGGCTGCGGTCGCCGCCGAGGGGCCTCAGGACCTGGGCCCCAGCGGTTTGGAGGATTTCGGCTTGATTCGGAGGCTCTGGAAATCACTACTAAAACCTAACTTAGCTATGTGTGGGTCATAATGACGTGTCTCTTGCTGACCTTCAACCTCCAAGTGTGGTTTAGCATTGAAGGTTCGAGGGTGCCGCGGGTTGTCTTATGTTCTCTTTGTACAGTCGGGTCTGACTGGATGTTTGAGGTTCTATCATGGATCAAGATGGAGCTTGGCGATGAGGCCCTGAAGAGACAGGGCTTGCAAGGTTGCTCAAGACTCCATGCGACGATCTCCTGACATGGATCCCTGACCCCTTAGCATCTGGCTTCCTGGCTGCTTCGCGATAATTTCACAAGAAACACTCAAGAAACCACCGCAACTTTCGGGTTCTGAAAACCTGGATCCTAAACTCAACTTTGCTGAACCCAGGGTCCCGAGCTCACCGTCCGAGGGGCGGCAATAGAGCAAAAGTCGCGGACCTCGTCTGGAGGAAGGGTGCCGGTGTCGGGGCACTCAACCCTCGAAATGTCGGATGGATCCATGACGACACTGAAAAAGATGCCGTAATCTTTAGAAGAACAGGGTTTTGGGGCATGTAAGATTGAAACTATGTAGAAACTATAACTATTTAGACCTATATCGTGGACCTCCACGACATGTTGGCCGGGCCCTGTATCTCCGCAACGAAGCTGGCCTGGAGGCCCTGGATAAAGCAGCTTAGGTTCGGAGTGGGGTTGCACAACGAGTACGCAAGAGCTCCGTGAAGTTGTCATTGCACACAACAAATGATGTCGTTTGTGGAAGCTTCAGGCAAATTAATACAGAGAGCATTCACACCGTGAAACCTGCTGGTACCCAAAAGCGTAATCGAACACGACACTACCTGGCGCCCTGGCTGTCCCCTGACTCAGAACGCCGGCATGACTACCTTCTGAGGCTGGTGCCAACTTACCACTTTGTCCAAGCCTGCCATCGATCTTGAAAGTGCATCCTTTCTGTATGAATCTGCCTAGTTCATATCATTCCATCGCAAATGCCACCGCAGGGTAAGCTACTACAGGCCCCCCCGCGCGCCCAAAAATCAAGACCAGCTGCAAATTGCGGCGACAGCAATGTCTTCGATCCCGCATCGACCACATCGGGAACAACACTCAAACCCTAAAGACAAATGGTTCACTGTGCTTTGAATTCCTGTTCGCGACGCATACTACCCAAACGCACAGGCAGGAGCTCCAGGCATCATACAATAATTATAGGTGCCTTAATGATTAGCATAAGTTTTTGAAAATATATTATACTATAACTTTATTAATTAAGGGACCCCAAAACAGTATTGATAATTGTTTAGGCCCCTATAGTAGATCTCTCGGTCCTGGCATGCTCAGGGTTCATCGAGCACCAGTTTATACGTGACATCAATGGAATAGTTCGCACAATCAGATTTGTTACGACCATGAAGATACAGAGTGCGCTGGCCCATTGCATGTCGAGGACACGACCGCCTAACCGAAAACCGAACCGAATAATCCCAGGGGGACCCAACAGGTGCGAGCCGAGACGCTTGGTAGTAGTAGCAGTAGTAGTAGTAGTAGTAGTAGTAGTAGTAGTAGCAGTGGTAGACGTGGCAGTAGTAGTGGCAGTAGTAGTAGCAGTAGCAGCAGCAGCAGCAGCATTAGTAGTCGTAGTGGTAGTAGTAGTAGTAGTAGTAGTACTAGTAGTAGTAGTAGTACTAGTAGTAGTAGTAGTAGTAGTAGTAGCAGCAGTTGTTGAAGTAGAAGTAGAAGAAGTAGAAGTAGAACTAGAAGTAGAAGCCGAAATCGAAGTCGCAGTCGCAGTCGCAGTCGAAGTAGAAGTAGAATTGAAGTAGAAGTAGAAGTAGAAGTAAACGCACGAGTCGCACTACTGCACTGCTACTAGTACTAGTACTACTAGTCGTAGAAGTGGTAGCAGCAGCAGCAGCGGTAGCAGTAGTAGAAGTAGCAGCAGCAGGGGCAGTAATAGTAGTAGTAGTAGTAGCAGCAGCAGTAGTAGTAGTAGTGGTGGTTGGAGGAGGACGAGCAGGAGCAGCAGCAGCAGCAGCAGTAGCAGCAGTAGCAACACTAGTAGTAGGAGCGGCACTGCCCGTTTAGAGCAGAAGATATGTTAGTAACAGCAAGGACTGCACATCTTTTGTTCATCCTATTCGGGTAGCTCTCTCAATTAAGGCCTCTTTTCTGGCCCAAAAACAGTATGGCGCCAAAAAGGACCCTAAAATGGACCTTCAACCCTAAACGGAGCCTGAGGGGGCCCCTAATTTAGGGAACTACTTGGAGGATCATGGGGGCTCAGAACATAAGGTTATAAGACTTTAATGATATAATAAGGGGTGCAGGGAATTTCGCGGAACTATGCTCAGAAACTGCGCGGGAAATTTCAAGCAGCTACGCCCGAAATTCAAGAATCACCGTCGGTTTTTTCAAGAGACTGGCCACAAATCGAGAAACTAGGAAGGCATGTTCGGGAACATTTGCCAAGCTCGCCCCACCACAGCATGGCCATGCATTTCTAGATGCCATCTCAATGCATACGTGTATCTGTCCGCCTCAACCCCCCACCCCCGCGGAAGCCAAGCCAAACCAAGCTGCCAACTCCCCCCGTAAAGCCACCACGCATTTCTACGCGCCTTCTAAATGCATATGGCAACATGTATTGCAGTAAAGCCCAAGCATGACTGCATACATACATATATACACCTACATGTAGACAAGCCAAGCCGAGCCGCCAACTCCCCCGTAAAATCACCATGCATTTCTAAGCGCCTTCTACATGCATATGGCAACATGTATTGAAATAGGCAACAACAACCAAATGTACGGATGCACACACTACATACTGTCACACTTACATACATCGGGAAGTCCGCATGGGGGAGGAGGCCAGCCCCCTCCCCCGCAACCCCCCACCCCGGCGGAAGCCAAGCCAAGCCATGCATTTCTGCGCGCCTTCAAAATGCATCTGGCATGCTGTTTCTGAGAAACGCGATTCACAAGCCTTGCTGGCTCGCCCCGCAGGGTCGCCATGCATTTCTAGATGCCATCTAAATGCATACGGTCACCTGTATACCTGGCCCTCTCAAACCCCACCCCCGCGGAAGCCAAGCCAAGCCAGGCTATGCTGCCAATTCCCCCTATAAAATCACCATGCATTTCTACGTGCCTTCTAAATGCATATGGCATGTTGTTTCTGAAAAACGCGGTTCCTTATGTTGGAATTTTTGCCAAAAATGTGCCTGAAAAATGCCGTTGAAGATTCCTGAAAAAACGTTCGCAGTTTCCTGAGCATGCTTGCCCGAAAATCCCAGATGCTTCCCGAAAAAGTTAGCACTCATAAAATAAGTACCTATAATTATAGTTATCCTGTTTCATAACCCTAGTTACTAAGTCCCATGATCCTCTATGAACCCTAGCCCTGAACCCTAAACCTTTATGGTACCCCTAGAGATCCCTTGAAGGGACTCTTTAAACCTACTGTAGTTACTACGTCCCATGATCCTTTAACGACCCCTTTACATGGAAAGCCTCAACTTGTCCCTTGAGTCCATGTCGCGTTGCTCCTGGAGGCGGGGAGGCTAAAAAGGCTCTGGGTTCAACTCAGAGTTTAGGGTTCAGGGCTCTAGGGTTAAGGGTTTAGGAAAAGTCTTGGAGGTCATCTTTGGGTTTTCAACCCACAGAAGGGAGCAAACTAGCGATCATTTCAAGCATAGGGGCCTTTATCATTAGAATAGGAACAGGTATATACATACTGCAAAGGGGTACGCAGCAGCAACACCAGAACTTGAAAACACCATGTGGACTATGGCCTCTAAACCCTGTCAAACCCAAAAACCTCTAAACGCTCTTGCACTGTCAACACTGACCAGTCCTAAATCCCAAATGCCCAGACGACACAATGTTGTAGCCCTCCAATAGCGTAAGCAAACTTTCTACGGCGACCCCAAAAGAACTCCCAAACCAGATGCCTGATACAGTCCCCCCTAGCCGGAAAATTAAACCAGAAGAACTCCTTTATAGTTGCTCTTAACCCTGCACAAGCAACCCTTAACCCTAACCTGAACCCTGAACCCTAATCACTAAGACTAAGCCCTTAACCCTAAACCCTCAACTCTAACCCCTGAACCCTAAACCCTACAGCCACAAAAAGAACTCCTGCTCCGATCGCCGCCGCTCCGGCTGCGCAGACAGGAAGGTCTTAGAACAAGCTCCAGGGAGGAGGACATTGGGTTTAGGGATCTGGGTTTAGGCTTCAAGGTTTGGGGTTTGAGAGGGTTGAGGGCTTAAACTTTAGGGTTTTAGGGTTTCGGGTTTGAGAGGGTTCAGGGCTTGGCATTCTTAAGGACTTTCGGACTCAGGGTTCGGAGTTTCGGGTGTGGGCCCATGCTTAAAAATTGAAATTCTGGAGGAAAACTTTGTCTTACTTGGAAAACTACCGGAAAAGCTGTTTCGGGATTCGGATGTCGGAACGGTCGTGATTTGGGATCTCGGGGTTGATGAAAAACAGCAGGCTGTGCTGAGGCTTTGCGAGGCCATGCTTGTCTAAAACCAACTTCCGTAAGGTTGTTGAAGGGTTTCACAAGGCAGCATGGGAAGTTATGTGGCTTTAGGCTGTTGTAAGAATTCACAGGGCTACAGGGTGCTGTAAGCTTTCGGTAAATTTGTTAAGGTGTCACATCATTCCAGACACGAGAAACACCAGAAGACTTCATATGGGTGCTTGGTCTGCGCAAGATAGAGGTCTGGCTGATTCGAAATGATGTCGCCCTGTAGTCCCTATAGCAATACTAGGCTGGATTGAGCCCCAAACCTCTGTCAAGGCCATTTTCGGAGAGCAGACTTCCTTTAAAAATGAAGAGCCGTGGGAGAAAGCACTGCGATAACAAGGCCAAGACTTCCACCACGGAATCCATCGGATGATTCTTCATGACCTGAGCAGGCTGAAGACGCACGCAGCAGGGGCATTGGTTGAGTGTGGATATTAATATGGAGTTTTCATGAGACTGTTTCGAGCCCCACTAGATAAGATTAGCTCCTATGACACTTGGTACCAGGTCCCCTGGTCGAGTCTCGTTTATGCAATACCATGAGCCAGATTGGGTTTGAGAACCCTGCGATATCCTGCGATATTTAGCAGCCGAGAATATGGCCACAGGACGTTGTCCCACTGCGCGCATGTAGGGAGTTCATCGAATACACCAAAGGCTTTCAACCGCATGGCACGGATCAAGTACCCCCAGTCGGAAATTGTCAACTCCTGGGAGCCGTGTAACGCCATGGGAATGGCACCCGAATACTCTTCACAACTGCATGCCACCAAGAAGCGGCAGTAATTCTGCGTCGACAGAGTGGACACTCTGCTTTGTGATCTCAGCGGCGGAGGGACCGACTCGAACCACTGGGCCCTCTTACACTTGAACAAGAGATGTGTAGAAGCCTGAAATGAATCCGTCTCTCCAACCACAAACCCCAGCACCTCGACCCCATTGGGGTTACATAGGCTTCAGGGTTTTAAGCTTGCAAACCGCCCTGAATTTCCACCCTTTCTAAGCCAGATAAACCCCAAACAATTTGCTCCGAAAGGCGGATCCAATCGGAGCAGCAGGCCATACAGTAGTTGTGGCTGCAAGGCAGCAGCGCCTGAGCGCGGGCACAGGACGGCAGGTAAGAGAATACCAGGTAGTCGACCCTTCTGTATCATTACCATTTTATGGTCCGACCTCGAGTCATATGACTGGGAGGCATAAGAGGAGTAGGAATAGCAAAATAAGTAGTAGGACCTACAAGTAGCAGGGGTAGTAGGAGTAGCTGGTATAGTAATAGGAGTAGGGTACGAGCAGGAGCAGGAAGCAGGAGCTTGAGCGGGAGTAGGAGCAAGAGTCGGCGTAGGACGAGGAGTAGGTAGTAGTAATCTCATTACTATAACTACGACTATTATCAATAATGCTATGTTTAATATCATTCTTGCTACTATTACTATTAGGAGCAGCAGCAGTAGTAGTAGTAGTAGTAGTAGTAGTAGTAGCAGGAGTAGTAGTAGTAGTAGTAGTAGCAGGAGTAGTAGTAGTAGCAGTAGTAGTAGTAGTAGTAGTAGTAGTAGTAGTGGTAGTGGTAGTGGTAGTAGTAGTAGTAGTAGTAGTAGCAGTAGTAGTAGTAGTAGTAGTGGTAGTACTAGCAGCAGCAGCGGTAGTAGCAGCAGCAGCAGTAGCGGCAGTTGCGGTAGTCGTAGCAGTAGTAGTAGCAGTAGTAGTAGTAGTAGTAGTAGCAGCAGTAGTAGTAGTACTACTACTACTACTGCTGCTACTACTACTACTCCTCCTACTACCACCACCACCACTACTACTACTCCTACTACTACTGCTACTACTACGTACTAGTAGTCTGGTTGTGACACGAGCAACAGCACTAATTGGTTATAACAGATACATTGTCAGAGACCTCTCCAAATCGGCTAAGCCCAGCCCGACAACGCATAGGGCTCTGGCCACGCACTTGTAGATCCTCGGCCGTTACTGGACTGTTCCACAGGTTCGGAGGGTTGCGCAGAAGAAGTCTCAGAGCTGAGGGGTTACTGTCGTCGTACACTAGGTACAATGGTCGCTGTCATCATGGGGGCTGCTGGCACTCCTGCCGTCTGTTCTGCTGCTTAGTGATTTTCAACTTGAGAGCTCAAGGTGTGCCAGCCCGGAAAGCCCCAAGACACGACGCACTGCGATCCCAGGATCGGCTGCATGCAGATGGGACAGAGTACCAACTCCTCTCAACGTCGGAGACACCGATATACAGCATGTTGCTGAGAATGCAAATGCTACTGCTGGGGTGGCGATGTTTGTGCCATGGGTGCTAATGGTGATGATGATTGATGATGGGGAAGACGGCGATGACGATAATGGCAGATGATGACAGTGATGATGATAATGTCAGAACGGAGATGAAGATGCCCCGAGTCATGATGATGATGATGATGACGATGCTGATGGGCCTGATGGTGCTATCATGACGAGGATGGTGACACTGATCATTCTGAGAGCTAATGATGAGGTCGATATGTTAATGACGGAGCTGGTGCAAGTGATGTATCTGGCAAAGCTGACGATGATCTTGATGCTGATGATGATGATGATGATGAAGGAGAAGATGATGAGGGGAAATGAGGATGAGGATGAGGATGATGATTCTGATAGTGATGATGATGGTGATGGTCATCGTGATGATGCGGATGGTGATGGTGATGGCGATAGCGATCGTGACGAGGATGAGGGTGAGGATGATGATAATGATGGTGGTGGTAATGGTGATGGTGATGATGCGGATGATGATGGTCATGGTGATGATGATGATGATGATGATGATGAGGAGGACACTGGCGATGGCCATGACGATCATGGGACCACGGTGGCCGAAGTGGTGGTCGTCCTGGAGGTGGTAGTGGTAGTGCTGGTGCTGGTGCTGGGGTGGGAGCGAGATGATTGATGGTGGTGCGTTGGCGGTGGTGGTGTTGTTGTTGGTGCGCTGGTGTTGGTGTTGGTGTTGGTGAAGGTTATGGTGATGGTNGTTTGACTAGTAAGTTACGAGGTTCTGGGGTGTCTGGGTGGGTGGTGGTGGTGATGTAGTGGTCATGGTGGTGGTACTGGTGCGGGCTTTGCTGGTGCTGGTGTTGGTTTTGGTGGTGCTGGTGGTTCTGCTGGTGTTGATGGCGATGCTGCTGGCGCTGCTGTTGGGTGCTTCTGGTCCTGGTGCTGAGACTGATGTACATGCAATGCTGCTGATGCTGGCGAGCGGTGACGCGATGGCAGTCATGGGCCTGGTGATGCTGGTGCTGAAGACGGAGCAGATGGTTGACTTCAAACCAAGTAGCCATCAACAAGAGTGGAGGCTTTGTGGCTCGGGTTTGGCGTTTCGTTGTCGCACTCCTCCAGGTCAGCTGCCATGGATTTCGCCTCGGAACTCTGATGGTAGCTCTAATACAATCGGATGACATACCTGCATTAAGTCTAGAGAGTATGCAGAACCCTGCCATGCGAGATCTCAGTGGCACCCCTCAGGCAGCACCACTGGCAAGACAAGGGCCCAAGAGCCTCGAAAGAGAGCACGTGGCTTGTAAGAAGAGAGAGAGAGAGAGACAGAGAGACAGAGAGAAAGCAAACCAGAAGGAAAGACACATAAAGAGAGAAAGCAAGATAGGATCCTGAGACTTGCCTTACAGTGAGGACTGTAAAGTGGCTAGGTGAGCGTGCAGGAGTATGAAACGCGCCCACACTGATGCCAATCGATCCAAGGCCCTTCAAGAGGTGATAGACCGAATCGGAGGGTAAGGGATCTGGACAGCAAAAAAGGCCCATGCGTCCCTGGAATGAACATGGCAGCTGTTCAGAATACGATACCTGACCCCGGTACATTCAATACCGCAAGGATGCATCACTGGACCTAAACCTCGATGGTTTGCAGAGCAGCCAGCTTTCGTTTTCAGAATACGCGAGCTGTGCACGGTGCGCATTGGCGCGCGGTGCGCATTTGAGCAACCGCGTTCCAGGCATCTCCAGCGAATTTCCGAAGGCCTCTCTACACGCGGGCATGGCTTCTACACACGAAACGTCGGTTTAAAAAAGCCATGAGACTATAATTAGCACCAACAAAAGTCCTGGCCCACAGGCCCCGCAGCACAGGGCATCTGTTGGCCCTCGCCAGAATAGAAATCCGGGTGCGTCCGGAACATATCCGCAACTGTGCAAAACACATAGGGGGAAGAGCTCAGCGCACAGCCAAAACAGCTCTGAACATGTCTGAACCAATCAAATCCGACCCTGAAACTACCTCGAGCTGAACCCCTACACCGCAAATACTAACCTCTACACCCTAAGCCCTATAACATCTGAAACCTTTTGCCAATATGCACGATATGATGTCTGAACGAAATAGATAATGGATCACAGCATGGATATATATCTATACATACATACAATGTGCAGAGTGTGCATGTGCATATATTCGTAGTATTGTTCTTTATTGTTCTTATTGAACCTTCTTATCAGTATTACTCGTATTGTTGTTTGTTTATCCTTCTTCGTACTCTTATTCTCATCCTTACTCTTATTACCGTATATACAGAGAGAGAGAGAGGGAGCGAGAGGGAGAGAGAGTATGTTAATGTGAAGTGCATGTTTCATGCATCGGCTGTGCACTGAATTATTGTCTTCGACCGTGAGGTTTCGACTTTCAGGCATACCACCCTCAGGTAGGCACGCCCCTATCGTCTTCGGTATGCTGTGAGACTCACCCAAGACTGCGGGAAATCCTCAAGCGTAAACCCTGAAACTCACATTGACTCGAAGCCTCAACCCAAACTTCAAAATCCCGTCCCTCGCGAGCATTTTCCTTCTGAAGGCATCTATAATGTAGGGGCCTTAATAATTAGAACAGGGTTTTTGGGCCCATCATACCATAATTTTAATAAGGAGCCCCCAAAATAGCCAGTCTGAATCCGCCCCAAGGTTGTCGCGAGTTGGGCCCACAGAATCAACAGAGACCTGTAACAGGGGGGCCTCAATAATTAGAGTGGGGCTCCTTTGAAAGCGCTCCTTTTAAAGGGGTCTATAAGGATTACAATAAGGGGTATTATGGGGGTTTAGTGCAGAGGCCTTAATGATTAGAATAGGGCTTGGGGTCTATTATACTATAATTTTACTTATAAAATAAGGAACCCCCCAAAACCCTATTCTATCTAATCCGGCTTAACAGGGTTTGACGGTCATTCTGATTCATTCTTGGTAAGGTTTCAGCAATTCTAATGGAACCAGGGCCGTCTCTTCATTCTGCGAATATGATGAACGACGAGTGAATGGGGTTATGCAAGAACATTGCTACTAATGCTGAGGCTCTTAGACGATAATGAGGAATGAGGATCGTGATGTCGGGCTCCGTACAAGCTACAACTACGCTTCGACACTTCTCAACATGTAGCCAAAGTGTACTTTACTGAGAACAAGTCACACAAGGTCCTAGGTGACCGAACAATTCAACATCTACCCATGTTTCCCATTCCTTGAGTGCTGCAATCGCTCCCCAGACACTCAGGAATCCCTCAGTTAAGCAAGACCGCTTCAGCTCCTTTGTGTTCCGTAATTGAGGGGTATTCTCGAGTGTCTGGGTCAGTACCATGTGTTGAGACGTCTGAACGGCACGGATTGCTTCGCCGCGATCTGCGAGACAAGCTCCGCCTTTTGTTACTGATCCGTCTGGCATGGTTTTGGCTTTAGGGATGAAGGGCTTCAGAGTTTAGGGTTTTGGGTTCTGGGCTTTGTACCCATCTACAGCTCAGGGTTCTGACGGTTATTATGATAACTGCTGCTGCTGCTGCATGTGTTGTTGGCAGTCATGGCGAAACACGACAATCGTCAACACTGTTCCTTGCACGTACGAATTGCTTCTATTGAATCAATTGTGGATTCAATCTCTGTTGTGCACCCTGAACCTGAAAACCAAGCCGAACAAAACCCTGCCACCTCAATCGCGAACGATGGGATCATGATACTAATCTGTTCAGTCAGCACAGGCTGCAGTTGGGGCCTTGGGGGTTTCAGGGTTAGGGGTCAGGGGTCAGGGCTTTTGGGTTTTCAGTGCCTTAGTGTCTGGAGAGGTTTCAGGTGTCAGGGTTGTGCTTTGACTTCGTGGGCGACTTTTCACCCAGTTCCAGGGCCGGGATCTTCCGGAATCCCTTGGAGAGCGAAAGGCTTCGGTCGCACCCTAAACTAAACCCTCCCTCCAAAGTCGTTCTTCTCCTGCCTCTGGATATTCCCTAAACCCGAACGTAAAGGTCTGTCGCCACTATAGACTATAGGGTCATACTGCAGTAGACAGTAACGAAACAGCATTGCAGACCTCCATATTAGGGCTTAGGGAATGCTATACTAGACTATCCCTTAAACATTTGGGGGACATATGATTAGAATAGGGCTCAGGAATCCCAAACCTATATATTCTAATCATACGACCCGCCAAGCCCTAAACCGTAAACCCTAAACCCCTATTTTTAATCTGCAGTAAAGGTCAGTTGGAGAGGGTGGAGTCGGCAGATGGCCTTCACGTCGCAGGAGACGTCGGACAGGGCAATCTCGATCTTGCAGAAGGTCTGCAACGGAGTGTGGAGCTGAAGAGTGGGCTTGGGGTATAGGGTTTTAGGGTCTGGGGTTGAAGGTAAAGGTTTAGGGCCCAGGGTCTAGAGTCTAGAGTTTAGGGTGTCGTAGCTGTTTGCTTGACACCAAGCCAATCAGGAACAAGTCGAACGCGAGACCCAGAACAACTTGAAACAGTCTGCCGCTGTGGCAGTAGTTTGCTATTGATGCTTTCGCAGTCGTCGTCGTTCGCATAGTTGTCAACTAGCAATTTGAAGCACAGCACGCCGACATTTGTCACACAGAAACGTCATCGTTGTCATCCTCCCCCACCACCATCAGCAACAGTGCTGCCACCACCAGTGCCACCACCGCCACCACCACCACCACCACCACCACCGCTAACATCATCATCATCACCACAAGCATCATCAGCATCGCAAGTGTGACCGTCAGCATCAGTACCAGCATTACCACTAGCATCGCGTCAGTATTACCTTCATCACCATTAAATACTTGAGCAAAAAGCAGTAACAGCAACCGACCACAGTGCGAACGAGAACATGCTTCGACATGGCTCGTTGAGCACGAAGTACAGGCATGCTCACAACCTGCACCACTCCCATCCCCGACACTAAAATCACGAAACTCCGAGACCCGAGTCCGAAACACGAAAGCCACTCAGCTCTGAAACCCTGACTCTAGACTCCCTGAACCCTACACCCTACACACCCCGAAGCGCCTATAACCCACTAGATAACACCCCGTAAGCGACCTGTAGAGCAACCCTTACACGAAGCCTTATGGTACCCTTAAAGGAACCCTTAGGGGAACCCTAAACCCCCCGTAAAAGAACCCTTTGAAGAAGCCGTTAAAGGAGCCCCAAAAAAGTCCCTGTCCTTCGACTCCGGCAGCGGCTCGTGGCGGTAGCTGTATCCTTGTTATCTAAGCCATTTACAGGTGGGTGGTTATTAGGTGGGTAGTTTCCCATAAGCCTCCCATACCACTCCTATAAGGTAAAGGGGGTCTTATGGGAGTACTATGGAAGAAGAACTACCCACNGGTGGGTGGTTATTAGGTGGGTAGTTTCCCATAAGCCTCCCATACCACTCCTATAAGGTAAAGGGGGTCTTATGGGAGTACTATGGAAGAAGAACTACCCACCTGTAAGGGGCTTCTATGTTAGTGGTGCTTGGAGGACCAGGAGACTTGGCCAGTAAGGGCTTAGGGCCCCTGTAAGGGGTCTTTAGGAGTCTATAGGGGTGCTATAAGGGTTTAAGGCCTAGGGTGCTTGGAGGATCAGGAAACTTCGCAAGTAAGGTCATAAGTAATTACCATAATTGGGCATAGCAGTAACTATACCTACAGTTCCCTCAACCCTAGTTACTAAGTCCCATGATCCTCCAAGTAAGCAGGTAATAGGTAGAGTACAAAGCACATGAATCTTAAGAAGCACCTTCAATGGCGTTATCCTACTGGGGCGCTCGGCCGTTATAGGGCATTTAGCGGAGCGCTTCGGTTTCCTGTGAGGTTTAGTGATAAGGGTCTGTTGCATGCTTGTGGCTCAGGGTATGGGGCTTCGCGGTGTTCTGGTTTGGGGTATTTGGGTCTGGCGCTTAAGGCACATGGGGGTGTTCGGACCTTCTCCTTATTGCTGAGTTTACAGTGTTGCTATTCGCACTACTCGCTGCCGTGCTTGCTCTGCTGTTATTGCTACTGCTGCTCATGCTTTTGACATGACCGCAATGCCATGATTCGAAGACGATGTCAATGTTCACCCTTGCTGCAACACTCCACACTAGTCTGCAACACTCCACACTAGTCCTTCTGATGTTGCTGGCACGCGGTGCTCGTACGACTACGAAGTAGGGGTCAAGCAAGGGTTGCAGATGTGACACTCGCCGGTCTTCAGTGTTTGAGTTTCAGAGCTTCGGGTCTGCGCTTTGCATCTCTAAAGAGTAACCCTCAACTGTAAACCCCCAAAAAACCCAAACCCCAAACCCTAAAACCCCTGAGCCCTAAACTCTAAATTCCTTAAACCCCTAAACCCCTGGGCCCCACACCCCTAAACCCCTAACCATAGAGTCTGTCGTTTTAGAATTCGGGGCTTCAGGATTTAGGGCTGCGCGTTCGGGTTTTGGAGCCCAGGCTAGGATTTACAGTTTGGGCTTTTTGGGCTTTTTGGCCTCGGGTTGAGGATTTCGGGTTTCGGGCTTTAGGGTTTTAAAACTTCCCCCATAGTAACAAGCCTACAAACAAGCAAGTACCCCGCTTTTTCGTAGCCCTTGAAGCTCTTCTGCCATGTAACTAACTATCGCAAATATAGTCTCCCTCACAGTAACCCTTCTGGTATCCCATATGATGCTCCTTAAAACTGCCCTAAACCCTAGAAAAACCCCAAACCCACTTTGAAAGTCTTCTGCCGTGCAACTCTCGGAGATCCGGCCCTCCAAGTGCGCGTAGAAGCGACTCACGTGGTTTGCCACCGGGCTGGTGGTGACACTCCTGGGTGTAGGGGGGGGGGGGGTTTTCGGATTTCGCCTTTAGGGTGGGGTTTAGAGTTCCGGGTTTAGGGCTTCAGGGTGCAGCGGTCTAGGGTTAAGCATTTAGCCTTAAGGGTTTAGGATTCAGGGTAAGCGTTTCGTTTGGGGCCATGACTCTGGACTCCTCCAGGATGGCTTTCAGGGCAGAGTTTTATTATCCGGCTTTGCGTCGGGCTTTTAAAGGGCTTTAGCACTGAGTCTGTGGCTTTATCCCGGGCTTTTGAGATCCGTTGCTGGCCAGTTGCCGGATCACGCTGCCGGTGGCTTCGTCATAAATCACCTCCGGGGTTTGGGGTTTGCGGTTCACACCACAATTCCTAATTTCCTACTACTTTGGGTTAAAGTAGCTCATTATTTGGGGGAACTAGGCTTACTAAGCAGCTTCTAAATCCCGTCCCCTCCCTGTCCCATGGCCATGGTCCCGCCGAGTACACGGAGACATGTAGGTCGCCACCCAGAAGCAGGACTTCGCGTTTCGAGGAGGCTGCCTTGCAGGGAGCTCTAAACTGAAACCCTGCACGAATCTCAAACCCTGAACATTTCGATCTGGGGTGTCTTGCAGGAACCCTTATAGTATCCCCTATCGTAACCCGCATTGTATCCCTTTTTGTTTTCCCCAGTCGCCCCAATAATCAATAGTAACCTTAATGTATCCCTTGTGGTATCCCTTATAGTCTCCCAAATTGTAGCCTTATATTTTCCGTACAAGCTGACCCCTTAACTGAAGGCCTTCCACTCAAAGCAGAGGTCAAGCAACCAGGTCAGCTCCTTAGCTGGGCTCGCAGTACAAAAGGCTGGGGTTCTGGGTTTGGGGTGTTAGTGGTTTAGGTTTATGCGGCTTTGGTTGGTTGAGTACAAAAGGCCTTGCAGTGGCAAGACTAGAAATCGGCAGTGAGTCTTATAGTTGAGTCTGCAAGACTCAGCAACAGGAGATCCCACCACGAACCCGAAGTAACAGGATCCTGAACATGGTGACCTCCACTTGGCATGCGAGTTGGGGGAGGGGCGCCATTCGAGCTTGGTGTTTAGAACCTCGGTGTGAGGGACCGTTGAATGCCGGCTGAGCGTTGGGTACCGTCTCGGGTCGACTACATCTTCTATACTTCGTTGTGCTCATAGATGCCTGGCAAGCATCGCTCAGGTTGTAGGGCCAGTGGTCCTTCAGAAAGCCCAAGCGGGCTGCCTTCCTTGGCAGGCAAGGCTGGGGTAAGCTCCCGCCACGATGACGACAGCAGTCACCACCACAACCACTAGATCTAGCATCTTCGTTATGGTGCTTGCCCTTGATTCGATTATTTTGCTATTTCTAACAACCATTACAACCATTCGTGCTTCCACAATGACTACTGTTGTTGTTAGTACGATATAATCACTGTCAACATCACAACTCTTCCTATTATGTTCCATATTGTTGTAAGTACCTATTGCGGTTCTCACCCTTCTGATGTTGCTCCACGAATCTACCCGGCCGTTTCTCACACTCGTTCTCTCTTCCGCTCTTGCGCTTGCTACCTACTACTGTTCTTACTCATACTACTGCCACAGCCACTATTACTACTGCTGCTACTGCTGCTACTAATTCGACGACGACAAGGCGATGACTACCACGTCTATCACGAAACGACGACTGACCACGATGACGACAAAAAATAATGCTCTGCCGCTACGGAGTTGGCAATGTGTTTTTACCTTTCTCATCAACACTATGAGCATCTTTCACGTGGAAGTTTGCAGGAGCAACTGCGGAGAAGAAGCCTCTTGTTCCGTTCCGGCTCAGAGGAAGGTCTGTGTGGAGACACCCTGAACCCTAAACCCGAACACACGTATACCTCAATAGTAAAAGCTGAACCCTGAAGCCTGAAACTCTTAACCGAAACTCGATAATCCCAAAACCTGAACGGTACATAGTACATAAGCCGTAAACCCTGATCCCCAAACACACTAAACCCTGGAACCCTGAATCCACGAAAGTAGCCGCAAGGGTAGCCCCGAGAGTATGCCCTATAATCACCACTACAATGTCCTTCGTAGTATCCCTTAGAGTAAAGTCTGAAACCCTGAGCCCGACTTGCCGGCCAGAGGGTCGAGCGGATAATCTCCGGGCGCTCCCAAACATAAGGCAGCTCCGAGCAGAGTATGATACAACGCCTCGGTTTAAGGTTTAGGGCTTAAGGTTTTCGTTTAGGGTTCGGGGTTTAGGGTGTAGGGTTTGGGGTTTATGGCTTGGGGTTTTGGGTCCGGCCTTTCAGATTCTGGTGTAAAGAGGGTTCAAATTTAGGGTCTGGGGCTTTAAGGTTCGGGCTCAGAGCTTGTAGGTTAGGAGTTTAGGGTTTAGGGTTTGGGATTTTTTTGAGCTCCTTTTTCATGTCTGGGGTTTAGGGTTTAGGGTTTTGGGATTTTTTTGAGCTCCTTTTTCATGTCTGGGGTTTGGGGTTTAGGGTTTAGAGTTTAGGGGAAGAAATCCAGAAGAACGGCTGCGTCGGGTGCACAGGCACTCGGCGGAATGAAGTTGCAAACGGACCACAGGGCGTAGGGTTTAGGGGTTTAGAGTTTAGGGTTTAGGGTTTAGGGGTTTAGGGGTTTAGGGTTTAGGGCTTTAGAGTTCAGGGGTTTAGGGGTTTAAGGGTTTAGGGTTCAGGGTGCACCTCTTGCTGCATGCTGGGTCGGCGGGCCGGTGGGGTCGGGACAGAGAGATGCAAAGGCTTGGGAGCGAGATGGGAATTTCCGATACTTGTTATTAATGAAGAGCCCCAAGGCATAGTAGCATTACTTATTCACGTTCATAAATACTCCCTAAACCTCCGAAACTAAGAAAGAGAAACGCCCTTAAGTCAAAGAGCAGCTCCTGGCGATGGAAAATCTCTTCCACGGCCTGGCGGAGCAAGCTTCAAGAAGATAGAAGCCTGACTAATTACCAATACTATTCCTTAGTGTTCCTCAGTAGATATACTAAAATATACCCCGACACCCTCTTCGAAATATTCGGGCCCCTTTTGGCCTGTATGTAGCTGGCGATTCGGAGCTGGGGAGTTTCCTTCGATCGAGCTTAGGGTTCAAGGGCTTAGGAAACAACTCAGGCCTGGAGTTTGGATTTTAGGCTTCAGGCTTTAGGGTTTCTAGGGTTTAGGCTTTAGGCTTCAGGGTTTAGGGTTTCGGGTCGAGGGTTTAGGTTCGTGTAAAGGAATTTAACTTAAGGTACCATAATACAGAAACCATATTATTTACTATAGATCCCTATGATGGTAGGTTTCAGGTTGAGGTCAAAGTTTAGAAGCTTCGGCTCTTTGAGGCTTGGCTCTAAAGTCTCTTTGGGAGTAGGCTTCAGAGTTTAGGGGTCAGACCTTCGGGGTTTAGGGGTTTAGGGGTTTAGGGGTTTAGGGGTTTAGGGTTTAGGGTTTAGGGGGTTTAGGGTTTAGGGGTTTAGGGGTTTAGGGTTTAGGGGTTTAGGGTTTAGGGGCGTCTGGTTTAAGAAGATGTCGGGATACAGTTTCAGTTTTGTCAAAGTGCGTTTGTGGTTATGGGCCTTACGATTTCGGAGACCCTGAGAGCTGTTTGCTGGCTCCCACGGTCTGAGCAGGAATCACAACAATGACCAGAATGACACAAACACGAGCAGGATCAGTCGCTAACGGTAAAACTACGAAAAACAAAGGCAAGAATTATGATGATCATGATGACATTAAGTGGGGAGTGGGCGGACCTTGGTGAAGTGCACTAGAAAGGAGTCCACACAGAGGATCCCAGAAGCGGGCAGGGTTTGGGCTACTCCAACCCAATGCTGTACCTCACCAACGAGACAGCAAATGCTGACGGTTGCAGTACATAAAACTGCTTTATCCCCTAGGTGATTTAAGATATGCTTCGATGCTTCATGTGAACATGCACAGCACCTTTGGGCGACATGTCATCTTGCGGTTTGTACCCAGCCATGCAGAAGGCCTTCTTCTGCTTGTCCGAAAGAAGGCTTGCGCTACGGCGAGTGCCATCAGCATTTATCCTGCCGCTTGCAAGATGCTTGAAAGGTATAGGGTTTTAGGTTTGAGAGAGAGCTTGGGACAAGATCGCGGGCTGCAACCCAATGCAACCCTAAACCCGAAAAGCACTGGCCCCGAACGAGTCTGGAGTACCCAATCCCTTTCCTCGACTCCACACCCGGTCATGACCCGAAAGGCCCGAAGCCCTGCACCCTCCCAGAACTCAGTAGTCATCATGGCAACAACCAACACCACAACCACAACCACAACAACGACACAAACAATGAAAATGATGATGGGAATCAAGACCCCTCAGCAGCAGCAGGAAAAGCAGTAGAGGCAGCAGGTGGTACAAATGATGAGGTTTAGAGGAGAGCGAACAGAACAGCCCAATGGATATGATGGTGCAATACCCCTGTAACTCTGCTAACCCGAAGCCGTAGGTTTTCATACCTGTAAGTTTTCATACCGGAAGACAATCCGACCACAGAACCTCTAAATCCCAACCCCCAAGTCCTAAACTCCTAAACCCCAGACCCCAAACCCTAGAACCCCGAAGCTCCTGTTCCCTCTCAGGTCAAACATGAAGATGCCCACCGAGCCGAGCCTCCCAGGGTGGTGGAGGACGAAGGATGCAGAACCCGGCAGCCCTAGAGGCCCCTGACCTAATGCAGGGGCCTTTATAACTATAGTAGAATATTACCTTATACTATTTTTTTTTGGGGGGGGGGTCCTTATTATAATTATAGTAGAATACTGCCTATACTATTTGGGGGGGCTCCTTGTTATAAATATAGTATACTGGGCCGCGAAACCCTATTCTAACTACTCAGGCCCCCATATCAAACCTGAACCTTTTCTTAAGGGGATTCTCTAAGTGCTCTATAAGGGATATGCCCAGGTACCATGCGGGTTCTAGCAGGGTTCTGTAAGGGTTCTATAAGCGGTTTAAAAGGCTCCCCATCATGACAATTATACTAAAGAGCCCTGTTCCAAAAATGAAGACCGGGATATTAAGCCTGAAACCTCAAACATTAAACAAAACCTCAAATCTTGGATCTTGGCAATTCAGGCCTTAGGGTTTGCGCTTGTGACTGGGAGGCTCTTGGCATCCTCCAATTCTAAGAATCTCGCGACTTCTGGGGTATCCTGTGAAGGTACCAGGATGGCGGCAAGGCTTGTTGGGACAGCATCTCACCCTAGGGAGAAGCAAAGCAACGACCGACACCTGAACCCCAACCCTCAACCTGAAACCCTAAACCATAAACTCGAAACCATAAACATCTTCGATAAGCAAGCATGGGCAAGTTTTGCTCCCTCCCAGGGTCGAAACAAGACGTCCCGCACTCCCGACCTGTGGAAATGCCACTCCTCCACCGGAGTGGTCTCCGCAGGCGGATCGCCTGCTCACCATTTCAATCTCAGGGGTTCGCGAATTTGAATCAGCAGAACCAGGGATGTGTGCTTTCATCTCTAGATGCAGATTTTTGGCTTCTTCCCTCGTACCACGGTATTGTGTCTCTGCTGCACTGCGTGATTTATGTTCCAAGTATTAGGGCCATGGCTGCGTACGAACTGCCAGCAACATATCTAAACGACTACAATCAAGAGGGCTGTGGTCGGTTGCTACGACTACTACACCCTGCGCCCTAAACCTATGCTGCAATCAGGCGACCAATCCCTGAACCAATAAGTGAACTTCAGGCCCAACACCCAAAAACCGAAAAGCCTAAACCCACAAACCTAAAACCACCTCCCGGCTAAGACTTAAATTCCTGTAAAACCCTTCTTAAGCCCTGGAGCAAACCGTTAAACCTCCAACCACCTGAACTTGCAGAGAGGCCTTGTCCATAGCTGACATCCCAGAGCTGTCGCTGGTACATCCTGGAATCGATTGAAAGTGCTTAAGGCTCTCAAACCTGGGGCCCGACAGAAAGACCCTGAGGCCCCAAGGTGAAAGCATACGTCCGAAAACCCTCAATGCGAAACTACATCAATGAATCAACTAACTACTGCAAATACGACAACTACAACGAATACTGCCACAACAGCAACAACAGCTAACTACTTCTGCTACCACTGCTACGACTGCCACTACTGCCACTGCTGCCGCTGCCGCTGCCGCTACGGCTACGGCTACTGCTCCTGCTCCTGCTCCTGCTACTACTACTACTACTACTACGACTACTACGACTACTACTACTAATCCTGCTACTACTACTACTACTACTACTACTACTACGACTACTACTACGACTACTACTACGACTACTACTACCACTACTACTACTACTACTACTACTGCACTGCTACTACTACGACGACGACGACGATGCGAGCTGATAGCGGGTTGAGGCCTGACCTACGGGACCCAAAACCCTCTTGCATCAGAGTTGTTTACGATTCTGAAAAGTCTTTGCATTTCTAAAGCAAGCGGGCTTAAAATCCTAAACCCTGCACCCTGAACCCTGAATCCTAAACCCTAAACCAAAAGGAAAATATCCCGGCATGTTCTGAAGCCCCCCCTGCTCGCATGAACAGCCAGGTAGCCGATAGACCCCCATCGCTCGCTGAACAAGGGCCGGCTGGTACGTCCTCTTCACGGTCTTTCTAGCATGTTACTAGCTGCTCCTGAGACTATCTAGGTATTTGTAAGGCTTTATACATGTTTACATGGCTTTATAAGGGTATCTAGGCCTTTTTACCTGATATGACTATATGAGGAGGTACAGATCTTGGAGCGGTGCTTTAAAGTGCTGTATCAGGGCTGGTGCAGGTTGTACAGTAGAAGCGTTTTGTAGGGCTCAAGGCTTTGAGTTTAGGGTTTAGGGTGGCTGAAGATCCAAAACGGACTTGTCAAACAAGACGATACGTCCACGAGCTGCGCCCACGGCAAAAGACTGCGCCCGACATGCCAGCCATGGTTGCCTTCGTTTTTCGTCACAAACTTAGCAGAGTTCAGTTTAGTCTGAGCATCCCTACTTCCAAATTCGCAACGTGAACAGAGCTAGGCTTCAAAAGAACATGGCATGAGGCCTTAGGATCTATGGACTTGAAACCATAGTTGGGAGTTCCAGAAGATGAAGGTTCCCAATGTAGACCACAACTAATACTGGTATCCTAGTAATAATAATGTCTTTGATATCAAGACGCCATACCAGAAACCCCCAGCAGAAGTTCATGAAACCCAACATAAGGTATGCCTCATCGTCTATGTTTTAGGTCGTGAGCATCGGCCTGTGCTGCATCCCGTGGTGACTGCGGCGGCTGGTGGTGGTGGTGGGTGTTGGGGCTGGTGGTGGCGGTGGTGGTGGTGGTGGTGGTGGCGGCGGCGGCGGTGGTTGTGGTTTTAAATTACACTAAGATAGCAAGCGGTCCTGTAGTCGGACGTGTTGAAATCGTTCAAGACGTCGTTGTCACTCCACTGCATGAGATTGGCGGTATTCGCCTTACCATGCACTGCCGACCATGCTTGAAAGTCTGACGAACAGAACCTGGTTGCTTCGGTCACGACACCTACTGTGAGGCCCTTGGCGGTGGCGCAATGATCACCACAGCCGCAGAAACGAAGCAGCAATAGCAGCATTAAGGGGTTGTTCACTGGAGGTTAGGACTATTTAGGACTAGGATCTGGGACACTTGGCTTCAGCTTTCCTAAAAGCCAACAGATGCCCAGGAGAGCTACGATGCGCACCCTGCATGGTGCCGAGTCACCAGAGCAACTGCTGTCGGAGGGTAAGTCCAAGTCTGGCGGTAGGCCTGCGATGCGCTCGGCGCGGCCGTTCCCACAGCAAAGACGAAGCCTAAAACTTTGAAACCATCGCGTGCTGGGTTCTGCAATGGTGTGCATTCGCCATTGCAGAGGGGGCTTCGGGAGGTGGTTTACGACCTCCGCTCATGGTTCGAGTCATGCCATGAACGCAATCCGTTGAGGTGGCTGAGGATGCTTCGGGTACACTGTCTGACGTGCGAGCAGTGCGATGTGGAAGTCCTAATGTAGACTACCCCTGCCCAAAAAGTGGATTGAAAGAGGGATCAGGATTCAACATTCAAGGCCTTAAAGCAATGGAGTTCCATTGTGTGTTGCCGCAAATCGCAAAACACTGCTGGCGTCTGACTGCCTTCTTGTCCTGTCGCTTCCCTGTGAACCTGTCCTTTATGTCCATCTTTTCTGAGATTCCGTGATGTCCATTTGATTTTCCTGCAATCGCTTTGCCCTCTTGACTTACCCTGAACCCTAGCCCGACGGAAGCCGTATCTTCCTGACGCTTGATATCTCACGCCAGCCATAGCTGTGTAAGTTCTGCTCGAATGTGTGTGGGGCATCACAGAGTTTGCATGCAATGCGTGCGGGCTCCTTGCATATATGTTGTGTTACTAGACTGACACACCATGACGCCCGAAGAAAGCGAAACAACGAACCTAACCTCAGAGGTTACCACCCGTAACTGTCCCAGCATCGGCATTTCAACTCTTCCGAAATGGCCTGCTGCAAGCATCTAGCTGCCTCCAACTCCAGGCTTTGCCTGTGACACTAGCGTGCTAGGGGGTGCAAGGGGATGCAGACGGGAACGTTGTGGGGTATCATAAGGGCTTTGTAGGGTGTTGGTGTTGTAGGGTTTACCATGCTTTTGAATCAAGAGAGCTTCGGCACTTTGTACTATAGAAATGCTTTGGGGGTTTAGGCTTGAGGTAAGACCCTGGTTGACACAGCCCTCAACTTGGATACGACTTGAAACTACGACCCATCATAGAGCCTGAAAGCAAAGGGACAATGAAAGTCCGCATAAACGGTTGTACCAATAATATACACACTGCTCACGGTAATCACAATGGTGGCCTACAGCTAGCAACAGCAAGAACAGTGGTTATACCAAATCATAGAACGAATAACACTACGGCAGGTGGACAAAACCCTGCATGACCCGAAGAACGAAGAACATAACATAGGGGCCTTAATAATTAGAATAGGGTTTTGGGTCCCATTCTACTAACTTTATTTATAATAAGGAACCCCCAAAACAGTAGTGGTATTTATTTAGGCCCCTGTACAGACATATTCTCTCGCTCACTCCCCCCTCGCCCTGTAATGTCAATGTCGATGAAGAACATGTGTGATGCAGGATTCCATCCATTCGCACTCATGCCTTTGTCGAGAGCTGTTTGACATCAATATAAAGATTCAGGGCTTGGAAGGCATGTGTGGCATAAGAAAACCGACGCGGGATTTCGTCCATCAACAGTAGTAGGTCTTGCTTGATCGCCAGGGTTTTTTGCTTTCGACCGCCTTCGACCCACAACCTAACGCTCTGAAGCTGAACCCTCCAAGCTCCCCGAAAATCCAAAACCCTGAACCCTGAAACCTAAAACCCTAGACCTTATGGTAAAGGGTGAGAGCTACAATCAGAAGAGCCTGGCCTGTCGTCATCGCCTGGCGTCATCAGGGCAGCTCGCTCGCAAAGGGCCTGATCCGGAGCTGGTGGATTGCTTTGTCTTCCGGCGGGGTGGGCCGGAGCTCGTGGATTGCTTTTTCTTCCGGTGGGGGGAGGGAGGGAGGGTTTAATGATTAGTATTAGCATCCTCTTACCGTGCCCATAGCCCCAAAAACCTCTGTTGATGATTGAGGGTCTACCCCTGTTTTGGAACTCAATTAAACCTGCACACGGAGAAACGGAACAGAAACTAATATGCAAACAACTACGAGTGACAGGCCCTCTACGTAACCGTTGAGGATTCCGAGACCACCGTCAAGTCCAACAGTTCACTTCTACAGTCGAGCATGGAGTCCGAACGAAAAGACGACGCTGAGATAAGCGTGTATGCTGGGTTGCATGCTAGGGGTAGGGGGTTTGGGGCTTTAAGGCTTTAGGATTTTCGGTATGCTTGTATGTATGTATGTATGTCTGTATGTAAGTGCGTAAGTACGTATGTATTCATGTATGTGTGTATGCATGCAAGAAGACGATACCCTGATACAACCCCGTTGATTCCCGATTTCACGGGTTCGGCACTGAGTCTCTCCACCCGCCTCCGCCTCGCCTTTCCAGGCCGGGTTGTCTCGAGTATACACCTCAGAGAACCGCTAGGGTTTGGGGCTTATAAGGGATCTGTAGGGTTTAGGGGTTTAGGGTTGAGGGATGGGGTTTGGAGTTTGGGGCTAGGCATCCAGGCGGTTGAGGTTTGGGGTTTGGGTGTGCGGGCATAGGCTTTCGGCTTTAGGGTTTAGGGGAGTGAGAATTATGCGATGACTCATGCTGTGCACAGAGCATCAATGGCAGGATGTTTCTCCATCACCCGGAGGAAAGACCCGTCGAGACGAGATTTCCAGCAACCGGTTGGTACCTGGGGTGGCTCCACTTGATCAACCGACCTCAATAGTCTGACTGGGACCTAGAAATGCTAGCGCAGGCAACTGAAATTACTGAAACCTGAAAGGGAAACGCCTGAGAATCATGAAACCCTAAGCCTAAATCCCAAAACCTGATCCCTAAAGTCCTAACGCGTGACTGTCGGCAACAAGAACATCCCCAACACCTCTCTAAAGCGCCTCCAATCTCCCCTCATACATGAAGGATCAGGGGACTTCGTAATAGTGGGGTAAAAAGTGGGAAAATATATACAGTAGTTATAAACGCTTACAACTCTAATTACGGTACTTATAACGTTACTTACGAAGTCCTATGATCCTCCTCAGAGGCTCCAGATCTTCGGGCAAACTTTGAGGGCTTCCGGCTGAGGGGTTCAGGAGCTAGGAGTTTGAAGGCCTAGAGGTGTCGGTTTAGGGTTTAGGGTTTAGGGTTTAGGGATCTAGAGTTTAGAGGCGTAGGAGCTTAGGGTTTAAGGGTCTTTTGGTTTAGGGGATTGGGGTTTGGGAGTTTAGGAGTTTAGGGTTTAGGGTCTAGGTTTTAGGGGTTACTTGGGCGTGGCCTACACAGAGGACCACATCCGAAGAGCAAGCCTCGGAAGAACGTTGCAGAGTCACATGCCACGTCATCTTCTGGAGGCCGAAGGTGAATCCAATGCTTTCTAGTATATGGCCGGAAAAAGTAGAATAATTAGGGTTTTGGGGTACGTTGCATATACTTTAAGAATAATGAAGAGCCCTGAGGAATAATTTGACAATGATTCAGGCTTCTATATTACCTCCTTCACGCACCAAATCCGCGCCAAAGGCTAGGCAGGTTCCATTTGGAAGGATCACGGTGCTGTATCAGTACTAGTAGAAGGATGGTGTTTTGATGCTAGTGACATCATTACTTCTATCAGTAACAGTATTGCGGTTGCTACTACTGGTGTGCCCAACAGCAAGACACTCAGCAGGTCCCCACACCCAATGCTTGCAGGTAACTCTCAACCCAGAAACCTCAATCCAAACCCTCAACCCGGCACCATAAACCCTAAATTCGTAAACCCTAACCCTTGAAATCCCTAAGCCCTGAACCCCAAGCCCCGAAGACCCTGAAACAGTCTCAGCTTGGCGCTTGGTCACCTGAGCTCACCGCTCTGAAAAAATGGGCTCAGGGCGTAGAGCTTAGGGTTTAGGTTTAGGATTAAGGGTTTGGAGTCTGTGACTTAGTGTTTAGAGCCTCGGGTTTAAGATTTAAGGTTTTGGGTTTTGAGTTGAGAGGTTGGGGTTGAGGATTGCAGGTTGAGGGTTCAGGATAAGAGCAGCGAGGATTCTCTTATGCGGCAGTGTCAGAAGATAAGTCATCTGCCACTTCATATCTCCCACAAATACCTTCTCATGCAACAACGTCCAAGAAGACTCATAGTTTGCGGCCCGCAAAGCCACCCCCAATGGAGAATGCTTTTCCTACAATCCAAGGCAAGAGAGCCCCCCTTTTCTGTTGAGTTGTCCGGGGGCGCGGGCTGGGGGAGGGGAGCTTCGAAGACCCAGCTTTGAGGTATGACTGGGTGTGGGGTTCCTGTTCGGGTTGGCTTCCAGTGTGGCCCCCCAAAGCCTCGCAATCCTAACTCTGAAAGCCTGAAGCCCTTCATCTAAACCCTGAACCATGGAAGGCCAAGTCCAAAAATCTATCGCCCAAACATCCTATAAACCTTCAGCCCCCAACCCCTCACCCATGAAGCCGACACCCCCCGATTTGCAACCCCTGCTTGATGCCCAAGCCCAGGGGCCGAGGTGAAGCAGAACGTCGCAATGCCCACTTTGGCAGATCTTGCTGATCTGCCTTATGTGTTTTGTAAGGTGAAGGGTTTAGAGTCTAGAGTCTAGAGTGTTCGGACGGCTTGCGCCAGTGGTGATGGCATGGTGATGGTGGTCGTGAGTGAGACGAACACGACGTTGGTCTTGCGTGTTAACATGCGTGTTGCCACTGTGATCATGGCATTGACCTAGATGTTTCTGCTGCTCGAAAGCCCACTAACCGCCCGTCATGACCAGAAAAAACCTACATACAAATGCATCCGTGCATTTGCTGTGGTGAATCTTCCTGTGTCGACTACTGTGCTCTCCAAACTGATAACCGCCATTGCTGTTCATGCGTCGTCTGCTGGTTGTGGCAGGGGGCTTCTTCCCGACCAGGTTAGCTTGCAATGATGTGAAGTGGTACCCGAGAAGCTGCTCCCAGTGTTGAATCTTCATGGCTCAGGTGGGGGGGGAGGCGGGTGGCCACTTTTGGACGGCAATAAGAAGAGTTTCGTTTTACAAATGGCCCAGGCCTCTCTATCACATTGCAGGCAGCATCTAGGGCTTGGAGTTTAGACCCTGCTGCGGGCGGGCCACGACCAAAGCGACTCTCGCTGCACTTCGTCGCCGCGCCTCAACTGCGGCTGGGGCTCTAGAACTGAAAAGCTTAAAGACCCGAAATGATTCAGCTCCAGGTCCTATACGATGACGGTGCCGAAGTCCCAAACTGTGACTATGAATGTTCCATCGCGGCGGCAAAAGACGCTGTCAAGACAGTCTTGCTGGTACCAACTGACAACGCGGTTTGAATGAACATAGAAAAACAATAGACAGAGTCCACTGACAACAGTAACACGAAGAACAAGAATGAGAGGAATCACAGCCTCGGGGTACTTCTCGGAACTAGCGCTGCGGGTTCACCAAAAGCACTAGTCGCCCTAGGTCTAGCATGGTAGGTCTTGAAGGGTTGCAGCCGCGATTGCAGGACGATGCACCATCACGATGAACATGCTGAGGATGGAGCAACATGATGACGACTGACGACAGCTCGAATTATCATGAGCAAAATCACCGGCGCTGTTTATCTTCATCGTCGTCATCAGCATCACCATCATCAGCAGGAGCAGCACCACCACCGGAAGCAGCACCGGCAGCAGCAACATCATCGTCCTCGTCATAATCCTCATCATAATCCTGCCCCCTCCTCCTTAGTCGTCCAAATATGGCTATCACGACTTCGCATCCAGCACCAGAACAAGAAAACAGCTGCAGCTGCAGCAGCTGCTGCCGCCCAGTATTGACGATTCTGCTCGAGGCAACAACCGTAATGATGACAACCGCTTCCGTCACACACGGACCTACACGCAAACACAAAACCCCAAAGCCCTGAAGCCTAAACCCAAACCGTCAACCCTATGCCCTAAACCCCCTGAACCTGGAACCAGATTTCAAGCAGCGAGAACTGCAGCGGAAGTGTCAGGTTCTCGGAGAGCCGGTTGCAGCTCACGGCGATAAGCTGCAGGTGTTGGAAATCTTTGTCCTCAACTTTTTAGGGGTTTAGGGTTTAGGGGTATACCTGCCCATATTCCTCCAACCTCGAAACACCAGACCCTTCACCCACAAACAGATGACCATGAAGGGCTCCCCGAAGTGCAAACAACAGCAGTGCTTGAGGGCTTCTCGGAGACAGGACACTTCAAGGCTGGGAGGACGTTTCTTCCCACATATAACAGGATAGGCAATGGTCCTAATGAAACCATACAAATGAGCGTGCAGGTGGTGAAATACGTAAAGTCGTCGTCGACGTGAAAAACCGCAGTCGTCAGTGTGACGTGCTAGCAGCTACTAGCAGTCACTAACATCAACATAGTCTTCGTAAAAATGTTCATCACCATATTCACATACTCATACACATCCTCATTCCCATCTGCATCATCATGAACTATCACCATCATCATCCTCATCATCATCCTCATCTTGATCCTCATCATCATCATCGTCTTCTTCATCCTCATCTTGATCCTCACCCTCGTCATCATCACCATCATTCATGCAGGGATGAACGGGAAACAAGCCCTGAGGATTCCTCCGGCAGCGTTCTCACCACACATTTCCGCGGCATGGTCATTGTGCTAGAGGAGCCTGCCGATCAGAATGCAGCGAGTCATTCCTAGGGGTTTAGGAGTCTGCTTGATGGGATTCAGAGCGGTGCTACGGTTTCGGTGTTCAAGCTTTGAGGTTTAGCATCTTGGGGTTTATGGTCTAGGCTTCAGGGTCTCGGGTTTAACTGCCAGTCGGAGGTCTCACGCAGAACGAGGCCGGAAATGCACAGCTCCCGCGGTGGTCCCAAGCACCAAGCAAGACGTGGCTGCATGCTTTTATCTTACCTTTGGTTAGTAGGGAATGGAGGAATCGGGTACAATTATAACTACTATCACTACCATTCTTCCATTCCCTACTAACCAAAGGTAGGTTATCTGCAGCTCCATGCGCATGGTTCCTTCTGCATTGTTCTGCATATGGGTAGTTGTCAAAAGTATGGCCCCTTTGGGGGGTACCCTGAATAGTAGGTGCCGTAGTATAATAGGGACCCAAAAAGGGACCCTAATTTTGACAACCACCCATATGTTTCATTCCCTTTGGGTTACATGAGGACAGCTGGAGCCGGAGTCACAACCTTATCTCGGGATCCTTGTAATAAGGATCCTACTATTTTTAGGGTACTATATCAGGGTCCCCTATTTTCGGAAACTCCCATATCATTTGGGGCTTAGGGTTTATTATTCCCCATCCTACCAGAAGTTACAGCTCAGAAGTCGCAGCTCCGAAACCGTGCAAACTAACCTTGAACCCGCCCTGCCCGGTCCTGCTTCGAAAAGGCAAGCCCAGGACATCCCGAAACCGGTGCAGAGCTGCTGGCAGAGGTACAAGAAACACCAGCGCGAGTGCACACTTGAAAGTAGCCACAATCACGTGACAGTAGCTAGAAGAGTGTGGCAGAAGTACCGTTGGGGGTGAAATGATGGGAAGTCCGAGAGCTGCAACGCACATGTAGCGGCTGCCGCCCCCGCCGTCCTCCTTGAGTGTTGAAGTGAAGATTCGGAGACCAAGTTATACTATACCTGGGCGGATTCGTCGCTTCATTTGTTCGAGAACATCGGGTGTATTTATATATAGGAGCCTTAATCATGGTGATAGGATTTTGGAGTACGTTATACTCTGCAACGCCCTGGAATAGTACTGGATTATATACTACCCTCTTGTGACGTGGGTTTTGTGCTTTGGGCTTTTGGGGTGTCGGGCTTGTTGTGTATCTTGCATGCTGAAAGCCAGAGAGAGAAAGCTGAAAGCTGGCTGCCCCAGCGGCGTGGAGAGCGGGGAGAGGCCGCGTAAGCGAAGGACTACGGGATCCTGCAAGACATGAGAAGGTCCTACAGAAAAAAACATGTTTGGGGATGTTTAGGGCCTTCTTGGGCTCTACTTTAAAGCTGAGGGTTGAGCGCCCGTTAGATATTGAATTAGGGTAAAAAAGCTTCGGTGTTAGGACTTGGGCTCATGAAGGCTTGTCCTGAAGAGGTTTAACGGGTGTTGCAGAAGATCACACTTGCGGGATAGAATCTTTCGGAGTTCTTTAGCCTATAGCGGGGCTTTCTGGAGATCGGCTGCAGCCTTGGGATCTAGGCTTCTGGTTATTCTGTGAAGTTGCACCTCTTGCTGCTGCGATGGTAAGACCCAACAAGAGCTCCCCAAATGACTGGCGGCATGCCGTCAAATCCCCATGCCAGTCCTCGGCAAAGAGCTGCAAGCCTGTGCTCAGCAAGACAAGCGCCAGAGATCCAGGGATTGACATCTCCGAACATTAGGGCTCCGCTTCTTGGGCTTCCTTTAACCCACAACCTCACACCCAAAACCCAAAGCCCCCTTCCCTTTGCGGTCCATGGCAGGGGTCCCTTGGAATCGACTTGGGGCTTGGGGTTTGATGGCTCCAAGCTCTCACTATTCGGCCTGGCTGGAAGGAGCTGCCGAATTCATCAACCGGTGTTTGGAGTATGGCAGTAATCCATCACGCTGGTGACGGTGATGACGAAGCTGCTGACAATGACGACGATGAATGGGAGAAATCAGACATGAGTATGAGGCTAATGAGGATGATGAGCATGACATGATGAGCATGATCATGGTGATGATGCTGAGGATGGTGATGATGATGATGATGACGAAGGTGAAGGTGATGAAAGTGCTGGAGTTGATGAAGGCGGTGGTGATGTTGATGATGATGTTGCTGATGACGATACTGCTGAATATGACTACCGCGACGATGACGACGATAACGACGGCAGTCACGGCCACTCGAACTGCAACGACGTCGGCGACTACCAGGACGATGTTGACGACCACCACCAGCACCACATAGCACCACCACGACCCCGACAGCGACCGGGACCGGCGGAGGCAGCATCATCTCAGTCTCCTCTTCCTCCTAGTCCTCCTCTCCCTACGCATACTAAACCGAAATGCTGAAGAAACTGGGGCTCAAGCTCTCTTGTACTAAATGGCCGGTGCCGCCGTGTGCCGTCGCAAAGCAAACCACCTCCAACAGCAGCCGCTTGCTCGTGGCCGCGCGTGGTTCTTTGCCACATGCTAGACTTTACCAGGTTTTGGATACAGTCTTGCAAGCAGACCACTGACACAAAACACAAAAGGAAGCAACTCCCAGGGCCTGCATGTCGCGGTCCACCTCTAGGAGGATGTTTGCTGTGGTGGCAGTAACCTCCCAACATGAAGCTGTACTGCACAGTCGGAGCAATCATGTTCAAACGCGCATAGCACAATCTGGAAAATGCAGAGAGAGAGAGAGAGGGAGAGGGAGAGAGCAAGACTTGTGCCTTTTGGCCTTCGGGTGTTAGGTCTAGTCCAAACCCAAACTCTAAACCCAAATCCCAGCTGAGTGGAGGCGGCATGTCAAAAAGAGCCTCAAGGATCCTCAAGGCAGAGCGGCTGTTCAGGACAAGTGCAAGCCTTTGTACACATGGGGGGTTCGTGCAATCGTATCCAGAAATCTGCTATGTTCGGGATGTTCTTCACAATTCTTGTCGAGCAAGCTGCCGACCCACCCCCAACCCGCTCGCCATTTCCCAAGCCTGAGAACTGCCTAGTAGAGAACTCAGAATGCGAAAACGAAACTAATTCAGAATGAGCATGCACATGTTCTGAAAGTCTTACTCTACTCCTGCTGATACTGCTGCTGCTAGTAGTAGGAGAAGAAGAACATCTTCCTTGTCGCTATGACCCCTCTGCTTGCCATGCTCATGTGATAAGCATGCAAATAATCGCTCCCGTGATGATTATGGGGTGGGTATGCTGCCATGCGTTCCGCCCGTATTTTGGCTGCGTTTTGTAGTTGCATGTCTGTCCTATTCCTGTTCCTGTAGACTCGTACTGTTGGGCCGAAGACCTGGAGAGCCCAATACCACTTAACCAAGGAATATGCCTTAAATGATAAGGGGGCTTAATTAGTGTTCTGAGTTAGGGTATCTTCCTTGGTTTAAGGATGTTGGGCTCTCTCGGGACCAAAACCCTGTGACTTGCCTCCCCAACAACAGGCCCGAGCAGAACGCGTGGCTGATCTTGCGCCCTCGGCCGGGCGTCCAATGATTCGTGGATGACAGACGCATGCGGTTTCGAGTTAGAGTTTCGGGACCCCTGTTGGGGACCATGGAAAAGCTTATAACAGAGGCAAGCGATATGCCATAGAGAGCGGGGGAAGAGAGAAGGAGAGAGAGAGAGAGAGCGAGCGAGCTCACGGATTCTTGATCAAAGTGGCCACTCAAAAGCATGAAAAACTGCGAAGAGCCATGAGCGGTCTTGGACATATATAGTATTGCCATGGTCGCGGTTCTTACTGACGCATTATCAAAACAAATCCCAGTGTTACTGTTGTTGGTTGAGGCCCTGACCTTGCACGAGGGGAGCTGCATGGCAGTCCGAAGCTTGCTCAACCCTACGAAGCCTGCTCCTGGTTATTGGTCTTTGCTCACCCCGTGTGCCACGCTAGAACGCTAGAACGAGCTTCTCGTTCTGCCTTGGGACTAATTGGAGTGCCGCTTCTGCGGAGAGTCAGACACAAGAAGCATCGATGCCGGGAGTTGAGAAGCCGCTTTTGCAAGAGGAGCTTTGTGGGGCAACCCGTTGCTTTGGGAAGCTTCTGTCGACATCCCTGAGCGCATACCCACGTGCTGGGTGTTCGGAAAACCACTGGAACCATTTCGGTACTCTGAATACCTAGAACAGCACCTGCTGGGACTCCAAACGGGCACGGTACCGCGGAACAATCCCGAAAGAGAATTCCAACCCTCAGCCGAAGGCTTCCCTGCCACCCAGCTGCACGCCATCCGACAGAGGCCGATGCAAGCACAGGGCTCGATCGCCCTGAAGAGGCGAAGGGGAAGAAGGTCCCGAAGCCCGAAGCGAAATCAGCTTAGGGTTTGGGGTTGGCAGTCATCTAGGATTTGTGGTTTGGGACTTAGGGTTTATGGGCTTCTATGAGTCCAAGGTGGCTTCGAAGGCAATTCGTCTTAGACCATCGAGGCACCATTCCAGCCATCGGTAAAGTAGGAATACGGGGCCACGGGGTGGGTAAAGAGGAAAAAAGTGATCAGCCAACAGCGACTCCCAGACTAAGCGTGCTACTACGTATGAAGGGTTGACCCCTAAACCCTAAACCCTAAACCCTAACCTAAAGCCTGGGCACGAAATCCTAGGTCCTATACCCTAAACCGAGGGTTTATGGGAAGCTCGGACCTGGGATTTAAAGGAAGTTTTCGGAATCGGCTTAGAGTTCTGCCCTCCGGCGTTTCAGTCTTTGCTACTTTGGGGTTCAAGGCTTGAGAAAAGGGGCCTGAAAACTTAAAACAAGCTTTTGGGGGTCTCTATCACAGTCGTAATATAGGGACCATAAGGGGAAAGTAAAACTAATGATTCCCACATTACGGGCTTTGGATTTCTGGTGACATCGAGGTTTAGCGACACACGGGGGGCCTAGACAGAGCCCTGTTTTCGGGCTTGCGGCTTTGAGTTTGGGGTTTGGTGGCTTGGTGTTGCCCTTTGCCTCCAGGCTTCTTCTGAACTCCACCCGAAACCCCAAACCCTAAACCCTAAACCCTAAACCCTGAACCGTAAACCCTGAAGCCTAAACCCTAAACCCAACCCTGAACCCTGAAAGCCCTTGGCCTTGTTCGCATCACAGATGCACGTATTTCCCATGGCTTCCGCTTGGGAAGTCTCGGGTCTGGAGGTTTAAAGCCTTGGAGTTGAAGCCTCGGGGGTATTTCCTTCCTCACTTGACAAATGTGCTAGGGTCTAATTTTAATACAGTAGAACTATGCTATGTCGGGCAACACTATGAATGAGTTGAGGCCGAAGGTGGCTTTGGCCGAAGCCCCAGGGGCCGTAGTATGATTAATATAGTATATGGGGAGTGCAAGGACTTCCGCGTCAAGAGCCATGGCTTGCAGTAAGGGGGTTTTGTACCCGGAACCGAGCCTACAACTCCAACCGCTGTGGTTTCTTCGGCGTCGGGGTGCCTCCAAGCATATATGCAGAAGCTGAAGCCAAAGGCCAACGAAGGGACGAGCAAAAGGTTTTGTGAGCAATGACATCTTAACTCTCTTCCGGAATGTTGGGATACATCCATCCATATCTTGGCCTAATCATGACGGCTTGCAAGATGTGGAAGTGCTCACTCAGAATAACTTCTAAACTTTGAGAATAGGCAGAAACTGTTGCTCATTCTTCCGGTCCCCCAAATGGCGGACCTAGGGTTTCTGGGGATCCCGGGATCCCTAGGCACCACAAAAAGACAGTTGCCAAACAAGCAAGAGAAGTAATGACAACAGTGGTAGCATACAGAAACATAAATTGCGCTATGTGGAGTTTAGTGTTCCAGGACCATGAGCCCTAACCCCTCGTTCCTAAATACGAAGCGCGGCATTTCGCGGCTCTGGCTCTACTTAACGCGCCGGCCCAGTCCCTTGGCGTGGGGGCCCAGGGCCCTAAACCCGGCCTCCTGTCCTGCTTGAATCAGACTTTGGAAGTCGTTTTCATGTATGTATGTTTGTACATATATATATATATAGAGAGAGAGAGGGAGAGAAAAGAGAGAGAGGGAGAGAGCGAGCTAGACGTATCCTACATGAAGGCTATGTTTAGTATAACCCTGACCCTTAATCGACTCGCAAGACCCCACCCTAAAGCCTAAACCCCTCCTGCGTCAGAAGTCTGTTACCAAGTGCCGGGCAGCCCTGGGCGAGCGGAGCCCCTCCGACGTGTTGCGGAAGAGAAAAGCTATCCTGAGTGGCGTGGGTGCAGAGTTCAGAGGCTTTGGGCTTATAGGGTGTATGCAGATCTTTAGGGTTGAAGATGCAGGGTACTGTGAGTGCAGGGTTCATGGGTAGCGCTCTTGAGTGGGCTCAATGGCATGTGCGTCTTTTGCACATTCATTTGGTAGTACTACGATTACGACGAGGGCCACAACGACGATGACGACGACTCACCAGTCGGCATACTCGCTGGAACCAGATGTGAAACTGCTACATGTACAAGTACGGTTGCTACTCCTACTCGTACTCGTGATCGTACTCGTATTCCTACACCTACTCACCTACTCCTAGTCCACCTCCTGCTGCTGCTGCTGATCTTACTACGATTATTACTCATGTTGCTGATACTACTACTCCTCCTCCTCCTCCTCCCCCCCCCCGCCTCCTCCTCCTCCTACTACTGCTACTACTACTACTACTCCTACTCCTACTCCTACTCCTACTCCTCCTCCTCCTCCTCCTACTACTACTACTACTACACTACTAGTACTAGGACTGCAACAAACCCAACCACAAGGGCAGAACTCCAGCCAACCGGGTGAGGCACATCTCCTCCTCGCCGACCCTGGGCAACAGGGGGTGCTATTCAGAATAGCTGCTGTCCACAGGATTGAAGTATATGACCAGAAGGTATGATAGTAAATTCAACAGCATAAACACTCTATTTAGAAGCTGATTGCATACTGTTGCAAATTCCGAATCCTCCCTCGTGGCTCGATTTGTTGGAGTGGTAACTGGGTAATGGCTTTTGCTCGAATTTCAATGTGCTCGCAATGTGTCATCGTGTCTTGCAACAATATCTTTCAGGCAGCATTTGTACTGCAAGAAAAACTTGCGTTCTCGGTGAGACACTGGATGTCATGCGCTTTCTTGCCCTGTTGATGAGAGACACGCCTGCTGCGATCCTAAACCCTAAATCCTGCAAACCCCAAAAGGGACGACAGCGACGGACTCGAGGGCTTTAACGGGGCGCCCCTGAAACAAGTTTAAGAAAAGAGTACCTGGGCTCTGCTGAATCACGGTGTTGTCAAGGCTCTCTCAGGATTTTACAGGATGTTCATCAACTCTAAACCCTAAACACCAATCCAGATCCCTCCCTGAGGTGAGAAACCTAAAATCACACCTGCACTAGCAAGCTGATGTCCCTGTACACTCTACACTGACACACGAAGACAACGAAGGACAAACGACAAAGTCCAGGAGAGATTCAACCTTGTGAGCCAGCACGAAACCTACGAAAGGCGCAGCCCCTAAACCCTAAACCCTCTACCCTAAACTCTAAACCCAAAAACACTGCAGGAATCACAACGACAGCCTCTTGGCCGGAAGCACTGCAATCTCGTCACCATGTCGAAGTGGTCGCGATTGGCCTTTACCCACGACCTCAGGCGTGAGTACAGTTGCAGGCCCCAGAAGGTAGACGAGTCTTCGTGTCCTGGTATTGATGTTGGGGGTATATTTCGAGCTCTTGCTGTTGCTCCTTCTGCCAGGCAGCTGGGCTTGGAGACCTCTGCAGGCTTCCCACAAGATGGATGGCACGACGGCCATTCATCGGCTCCATAGTTCGGCAACAGAGGGGTCTTCAAAGCGACAGTTACAATGTCCACAACGAGGACGACGACTTCTAACACTGGAGGTCCAATAACCATCAACCCAAGCCAAGCTTGTCCTGTAACTGGCACGACCAGCACGGAAGCGGCCCCCCAAAAAAGCATCACAAAACTTCTGCTTCATAGGAGAAAACTCCCACCGCCCAAACTCGTTGGACCAATGCCCCTGATCCAATTTCTCCGCGCCACTTCGCCGTTGATGGCCGTTCCGTTGGACGAGCGGTCATGCAGAAAGCACCTGATGCCGTCGTGGAAACATGCAGAGCGGAAGAGAATCTGCGCGTAATACAAAATATCGTGCTCTTGAGCTTGTTTACCATCTTCTTGCGGTTTTCCACAGTTCGCATTCATCCGCCAAGCTGGCAGGCGACCAAAAGCCCGAAATTCGATTCAGATCATAGCCAGTAGTTGGTACAAGTACTCTGTTTCAAAATGCCCGAAACCTTTCTTACAGCTTCAAGTCTCATGTACGGAGATCTGCGCTGAAATCAGGCCGACTCTGGGGCCAGGTGCTCATAGAACAGGTCTTCCATTCCACTCCGGCCAGCCTAACCAGGTTTAGGGAAATCCTATCAACCGGGGCTTAGGACTTGGGATTTAGGACTTTGGGGTGGGGTGTGTTGAAACGAGTCAAAGTTGGGTGGGTATCGGATCTCGGATCCCATGAACAGCAACTGTCAGGTTTGATGACAATGCATATTATATGGAATACACAACCCAAATCGTATGCATCAAATCAATACCATACCCACGACCTGGCCGTGTGTGTGTGTGTGTGTGTGTGTGTGTGTGTGTGTGTGTGTGTGTGTGTGTGTGTGTGTGTGTGTGTGTGTGTGTGTGTGTGTGTGTGTGTGTGTGTGTGTGTGTGTGTGTGTGTGT
>BGNK01000486.1:231387-241700 GCA_003297005.1 Symbiodinium sp. clade A Y106 | reverse complement strand
GATGCTTTATGTTCTTGCACACTATAAAGTATATACTCCTTCATATACGTCTCTCGCTATAACATATATATACATATATAGACACATACATACGTACATGCATACATACATACATACATACATGCTTGGATGTGTGTACATATAAAACGCTGGTATATCATTATATATAGCCCAAACAAACTTCAAGGTGTGTTCCTGGTTTGTTGTCATATGTGTACATATCNTATATACATATCTTGCACATGCATGCTCAATATATAGCTACACGTACATGCGCAACTCAATATGTGCATGTATATATGCATATGTACATTTGCATGTGCATATATACATGTACATTCAGATGTTACATGTTATACATGTTATACATATACCCATACATATACATGTACATGTATGGGCATATGTATATGAATATCTATACATGTACATGTATATGTNTGTTACATGTTATACATGTTATACATATACCCATACATATACATGTACATGTATGGGCATATGTATATGAATATCTATACATGTACATGTATATGTACATATGTCGGCATGTATGTTTTTTTATGTAGCACTCTGTGCATGCCATTCAGCCTCACGAAACATAAAAAAAGAGACACAAGCGGTTATTGTGTTTGAATGAAATCTTTCGCATTTTGATACGGTTGAAAGCATGTTTCCTGGGAGGCCCTAACCCACTTAGCCCACTTAGCTCTGGACCCAGTAAACCCACTTACGCAGCGGCCGCCCTAACCCAGTTGGTGGACTTAGCCCTAAGTACTTGCCAGACTTAGCAATAAGTCCGTCGTTGTACTTATCAAGTACTTATAAGTCCACACATAAGTACATATAATTGTACCGTATTTACATGCTAAGTAGCACATTTGCCCAAAGGCTCCAGTTAGGTTGTTTTGACATATATATGCTAAAATAACATAGATATGTTAAAACAACATATATCAAGCCAAATAAGTTATTTCTTGGTAAATAAGTTGTTTCTTGAAATNATACATCGATACTTACTGGAGTTATAACTGGAGTTATCGTGGATAAAACCATACTTATAACTACTTGACAAATACACCAACTGTGCTATTTAAATATAACCACGCCGACCCTCCAAGTACTAACCAAAGGTAAGTAAAGCCGAAGGCTCAGAGATGAAAGGTGCGACAACAGCAGGGTCTTGTCCTTCACCTGCAAGTGCAATCGCCGAGTACCCAAACCGTAGGGCTTAAGGTGGCGAATACTATACTCTGAATGGGTTTTGGCATTGAAGTTAAGACATAGCCTACACCCTAAACCCCATAAGTGCTTACGAAGACGCTTTTTGCTGGAGAAGATAACGTTTTGATCGCGCACTAGGGTCTGAAGTACGAGAAGAAACAGTTCTCTATGGGCTATACCCGGCGATCCAAAACCCTAACGTTTTGGGGGCTATCCCAAGTTATGAAGCGGTCATATTATTGCTCCAGGCAGGATTTTCAACGAGTTCAATATACTACGGCTTCAGGGTTTGGAACAGACCACAACATCAGCTGAACAGAGCGACTCAATAAACTTCTATTGTAAAGGCAGAGGACCATTTGGAATACTGTAGGAACCTGATTAAGAAACCCTGGGCCTATAACCCCAATATAGTAGGATTCATATAAGGAACCCTAATAAAGGCCCAAGGTTTCTTAATCAGGTTCCTACATTACTCGTTCTTGTAAGTCCTAAGCTCGGAACCCAAAGGCTTCCAGAGTTCAGTGGTGTGGGTTTGGGGAACCCTAAACCCTAAACCCTGAACCCTAAGCCCCCAACCCTAAACCCTAAACCCTAAGCCCTATACCCTAAGCCCTAAACCCTAAACCCTAAGCCCCCAACCCCAAACCCTAAACCCTAAGCCCTAAACCCTTTGTTAGGGCCATGCTGGGAACAGGTATGTTCGAACAGCGTCGTTCATGTAGGAACCTTATTAATTATAACAGGGCTCTTTACGGCTCCTTGTTCTATACTTATCGTATAATATAGACCCAAGCTCTTGAAGGTAGAAAAACTAGTATTCTAACTACCATGGCGCCCATATGACGTGGGTTATGCCTTTTGGCGCAGCTATCACGGCATGCTAGGAGTTTTGCCGGGCAACGTCGAAACTGAATCAAGCACTGTCCGATCATATAGGGGCCTTGATAATCAGGCCCTGTTGTGAGGGAGCCCGATGCTCAACGGTGCAGCCAGCGGAGAACTAGCCGTGCTAGCAAAAATCCCGAACCCTAAACCCCAAACCCCAACGCAGACCTTTGTCTCTAATTTAGGTACCCAACTATGATTCAAAAGCTGAAATGACTATGCTTAGGGTTTACGGGATGCCATTGCTAACTATCCTGATTTAGACCCCAACAGTAGTTAGTTGTTGTCATCCTTCTTGTCTAGTTGCCAGCAGTGCTGTCGGTACTGCCTTTTTGTTACCACTACCAGTAGACCTAGCCCTAGCCCTAGCACTAGCATTACCACTACCACTACGACTACTATAAGGAATAATACGGGACCCTAAACACACCCAAATCCATGCTGTCCCTGCCTCTGTGTGATCGTAGCCGAAGACTGCCATGTATGCCTCGGTGCATTTAGGGTGTCAGATAGGGTTTAGGGTTCAGGGGTTTGGGGTTCCATAATAGGGTTTGAGGCGTTAATATGAAGAAAGAACAGTCATGCATTGAGAAGAGGATGCTAGTACTTAGTACGTACTCAGGCAACTACTATATGGTTGTCGGACGTCTGTCAGTCAAGAAGCCAATCTGTGGCACATTGGCCAGGACCCTTCTTTAACTCTATCATTCATACATACACCCCTCTCCCATAAGGAGGATGATAATCGAGGATCATAGTCTTCAGGCTCTTAAAGACAGAGGAGGTTCTACCCCAGGGGTCTCATTTTGAGCAGTTTGCGGTGCTCAAAAAGCACTGGCTTCCCTATCTAAAGCTCTGTAGTTGAACACTTGGACATTCAAGGATGTTGAATTTGAGAGGCCCTAAAAGCACAAACCTACGGTTGGGATATCCCACCATACCCCGTAAGCAAAGCAACAAGGCAGTGATATCCCACCCAAGAGCTGATGTTTGGGTGCTTGTTTGGTTCCTGGGAATTTTAGGGTTTAGGGTTTACCTTAACCCCGAATAAGCTACCTTTTACATATTTAATAAAGAACTCATATCACGGAACCTTAAAAAGGTCCCTGCCGTTGAGTTGCAGTCCTCGGTCCTACTTCTCACAGAGTCCTAAGTACCGGTTTAGGGGTTTAGGGTCCTAAGTACCAATCTGGGGGAAACTTGCACAAACCATGGTAGTAGTTCCAACTATCGAAGCCGTACTTCCTCATATGTAGGTACTTAGGACCCGTGTCGCCGGATCGTACTTGCTCCCAGCAATCCCTCTTGCCCAGCTGTTACGCCCCGAACCGTAGGTGACTACTTACGTCTCATTCCACACCTGTCTTACAAAACAGAATACAGCACAACCCCAACCCCTAAACCCTAACCCCACATAGCCCCAAACCCTATGGGTAACAGCATCCCCTAACCCTAAGCCCAGACAGCCCCCAAACCCTCAACACACACACACACAAGCCTTGCCTGCACGCAACGGGGCAGCTTCAGTCGACCGCCGACGGCGACCCAGAAAGCGTTGATGAGGCTCCTGCAGCCTTCACAACTCCAGAGGATCCGCGCTCGATGAGAGGCCTACGAGCCTGATTCTAAGGGTCCAAGTATCAAACCAGTCGGGACAGTAGGGGTTAAGGTCCCAACCGTTCAGAGTATGGACTTTGGGACCTAAAGCCTTTAAGTATTTGAGTACTTGCAGCCTTCGCAGCGAGCCGTTGCAGGCCTAGGGCTCTATTTTATGATAAAGATTTCTCGCTCGAAGATTTGAGGCCACGGGGAGCGAGTCTGTTTTGCAGACTGAAACCCTAAACCCTAAACCCCTAAACCCTAATCTGACTGTTTTCTAGTCTATGCCCGTTAACATGTTTCGGAATTTACACAACCTATACGGAAAAAGAACAACCCACCCCACTTCTGCAACATGCCGGAATTAGTTGGTGCCGCATCCCGCAACCCCAAAACCTGCACCCCAAAACCCTGGACCCTAAAGACTGTGCCTGGATGCGTTTTGTAGGACTTCTGGCAAAGCTTCAACACCTGTTCAAGCTGCCACCCAGGATCAGGGTTTAGAGTCTACCTGGACTTTGAAAAATCCAGGGAGGAAACGTGTGTCAGTATAAACCGTTGGTTCCATCATGGCTCCTTTCAGGAACAGGCAACAAGTACATTCCCTAAACCCTAAACCCCTAAACCCTAAACCCTAAACCGTACTCCAGAAACCAGGCTTCCATACTACTGGAACCTTAGGAGTTGGAATAGGGCTTTGGCGTGTAGTATACTCTAGTTGTAAGCTGTAACTGGGCTTTTTAAGTAACCAGGGAGAAAAAAGTATGAACTGTTATTTCATAATGGTTCCTTTAAGAAAAAAGTATTAAAGTATGGTACTCCAAAGCCCAGTGTATAAATGACCTCCTAAGCTAAGATGATGTGCAGAACCATCTCTTGCCTGATGGCATGTAAACCGCTACTGACCGATTTAACTAGATCTCCATAGCATTTATATTAGTATATACCTTGGCCTTGAAGTATACAGGAAACCCTTTCAGGCCAAACCATACCTTAAACCCTCAGCCCTATATGCAATGCAGATACATTACCCTAAACCCTAAACCGTGGCGAACTCAAAGCCTCTAATCCATCAGTGCTCGACTTCTAGACCTGAACTGCACCTTGGGTTCCCTGGGGCTGAAGTAACCAGGATGGAATTTCATCATGGTTCCTGTAAGGAACAGGTCCTCCCCAACAGACAGGTATTCCAGTACCCAGACCCCCGGGGGGGGCCCAAAAAAAAAAACCCCAAAAGGGGTGTTTTTAAATAACCCCTTACTGTCGATGGTGCCAAATAATGGAGTATGATAGTTGGGGTCCCCTGCGGGGGGTCTGGGTACTGGAATACCTGTCTGTTGGGGAGGGCCTGTTCCTTACAGGAACCATGATGAAATTCCATCCTGGTTACTTCAGCCCCAGGGAACCCAAGGTGCAGTTCAGNGACCCCCGGGAGGGTCCAAAAAGTAGATCCCTTAAGGGGGTTCTTATAAAGTACCCTTTAGTAGCTAGGGTCCCAAATTAGGGGATCTACTTTTTAGATCCTCCCGGGAGTCTGGGTATGGTACTCCAGAACCCTAAACCCTAAACCCTTACCCGGTATTCCAGTATGGTACTGCAGAACCCTAAACCTAAACCCGGTATTCCAGTATGGTACTCCAGAACCCTAAACCCTAAACCCGGTATTCCAGTATGGTACTCCAGAACCCGATTTGACAAGAGCAGTGAACTCAGGTTCGTTGACAGCGGCCTCAAAGCCCTCGAATCTCCAAACTATACGGTTTAGGGTTTAGGGTTTTAGGGTTTAGGGTTTTAGGGCTTAGGGTTTAGGGTTTTAGGGTTTAGGGTTTAGGGTTTTAGGGTCTAGGGTTTAGGGTTTAGGGTTTAGGGACCTATCAATCTCATCGAACCTATCTACCTACCTACCCATCAGACAAACCTACAGACGGACAGATGCGAACCCTGCATCCCTTGGCCCTAGCGGTAAAAGATCCTAAAGCCTCCAGGCCGTCTGGGACATCAGGCCCTTCAGCCCGTTTCGGGCTTAGGGTTTAGTGCTTAAGGTTTGGGGTTTAGTGAGGTTTAGGGCTTCGGGCTTAGTTAAGGTTTAGGGTTTAGGGTTTCGTGTTTAAGGTTTAGGGTTTAGTAAACTTTAGGGCTTAGTGTTTAAGGTTTAAGGTTTAGGATTTAGTGTTTAAGCCGTATACCGTAACACCCAGGTTGTGGGGTTTCCTCGAGCTAAAGCCTTAAAGCCGCAGTCACGGAGGGATATCCCTAAACCATAACCCCGAAAATACTAAAACTTCGCAAAACCCCGGGAGGTAGGTTTAGGGTTTACCCTACCCCAAACCCTAAACCCTGAACCCTAAACCCCTAAACCGTCAGCCCACCAGAATGCCCACGAACTGCAGGTTGGGTGTAGTTGACTCCAGAAGCAGCATGGTAAGGAAGTACTCGTTGAAACCTGGAGGTTAGAGGTTTTGGGGTTTTGGGGTTTAGGGGTTTAGGTTTTGGGGTTTTGGGGTTTAGGGGTTTAGGGGTTTAGGGGTTTAGGGTTGAGGTTTTGGGGTTTAGGGGTTTAGGGTTTAGGTTTTGGGGTTTTGGGGTTTAGGGGTTTAGGGGTTTAGGGGTTTAGGGTTTAGGGTTTAGGGGTTTAGGGGATGAGGGTTAGGTACCTGAAACCTAAATAACCTGCCCTTTGCGCGTGTCCTTATAGAACTCCCTAAACAAGGTACAAGTAAGTATTCTGGAGTTTGGTGTTTAGGGGTTGGGCGGGGTCTCGGGTTGAGGAGTTTAGGGATCAGGGGTTTAGGATTTAGGATTTCTCAGGGGTTTAGATGTGTTGAAGGCTTCCCTTATACTTTTCTATGAATATATATATATATATAGAGAGAGAGAGAGATATGCCTTTAGGTGAGGCCCCTCTTTATTCAGGGCTCCTATCCGTTTGGGGCGCTACCTTAGGGTAACCCGGAGCTCATTGTTTAGTGCTTTGTGAATCAATTACCACAAGCGACATGTGTCGGTGGCCCGAGTATCCCTGGTTGCTGCCAGGAGGATTGAGGGCTTATCTATAGTCTCCATTGCAGTGGCAGTTCCTTTTGTTGGTTAACCAGTTTTATGGTTAGGATCCTATAATATAGTGTTTTGTTAACCAAAAAAAGGAACTACAATGCAGATTGTAGGTAACCCCCAGCACCCAACCCCCAAACCTTAAACCCTATCCGGGATTTCTGGCTTCGAGCTTTGTGCTTCGAACTTCGGCTCTCCCTCAGCAAGGATTCTAGTTAGACAAAACGGAGTATTCCTTCCAGACTTGAGCTCTTTCAAGTTTTGAAGACACCTTGCGACGGAGCCCAGTAACCTCGTGTAGAATCCCCGAGGCTATCTTTTCCACTTCAACAGTGGAAGATGTTTTAAGCTATAAGGGGTGGCCTGTCATTGACTAAAACGTTCCCAAATAGCCCCTTAAGACAAACGAGATGCTTCTTCCTATGCTCCATTATGCTCCAGGGTTAGATTCTGCAAGCTTCAAGGAGCACCCCAAAGCAACTAAGGAGAACTTTGGTACGACTGGAGAACCTGGAAAACTCAACCTATAAGACCCTGCAATACACAGTGTAAGACTTTATTTAAAAGAAACAGACAACTGTGGCACACCTACCAGGGAACGTTCAGTTCAATGACCTGTGGCCTAAATAGGGGGGTTACAGTAGAGGTTGACATGGTTTAGGTCATTTAGGTTAGGGTTTAAGGTTCATGGTTGCAGGATGTTGTGGGGTTTACTGCTCACTCAGGTCAGGGGCTGTTTTGCTCAATTACGTTCAGGGTGTACCTCGACCACTCCACTACCCTGTAACACACCCTAAATACCCACTGTCACGGAATACGGGCTCTATTAACGGGCACTTGCGGGGTGCTGACAAGGTTTCGGGTTTGGGGTTCGGCCCAGCAGCCGACGAGTATGAACCGCAGCACGATCACCTCATGGAAAGACGGGCTTGCACTCCCAAGACTTGCAACCAGAAGTGTATTGCGATGACCAAGGCTAAGAAGCACTAAATCCTAAACCCCATAACCCCTAATTAAACCCTAAACCCCTAACCCAAGCCCTAATGGTAGAAGCTCGGCCTGTGCACTCAAGAAAGGGTCACGAAGCTTGGACGTGCAATCTCCTGGCCCCCGCTGGCATAATGTGAAGAAATGCCACCTAAACCCGAAACCCTATAAAGGAACCCTTAAGGATCCCTTAAAGGAACCCTAAGGCCTAAGTAAATACCATATAGGCGACTAGATAAAGGTGTCTCGATCCGGTGTATTCGGCCCTGCCGCTGAACCCTGTACTTGGAGGATCATGGGGCCTTAAGCAGGGTTTTAAGTACCCTAATTGGGGTTAGAAGCAATTATAACTAATAATCTGCGGCCCCTCCATTTGACGGGTTTTCAGGTCTTAACTGTTCCATTTTGGCGCTTGCTTCAGTTTTCATAGGGCATTAGATGCAGCTGGGTTCCTATTATCCCCAATCTTGCACAACCCGGACCCTAAACCGACATGACACAACTGCAAACTCGATACAAATCCCATTGAAAACCTGGATAAAACCTCTGTAGCCCCGCAAGAGTCCCACTACCTATACAATAATCACCCACTCCACAAATTACAAACCTCGATTGCTAAGTCTAAGTCTACTACTAGTTCTCCAATAGGTACCTAATCCCGAGGCGCTTTGGACTCTCAGGGAACCCTAACACCCAAATCCTAAACCCCAAGCCCTAAACCCTAAACCCCAAACCCGAAACCCTAAACCTTAAACCCTAAACCCTATGATTTGGGCCAAGAGGCATCTTCCAGCGATCGGCCCTGTACGCATGCCTTCAGCGTTGCGGAGAAGATTTCAAAGACCTCGATACAAAATGGGATGGTGTAGGGTTGAGAGGGTTGAGGGTCTTTGGAGATTATAGCTTTCGGGTCTGGCGGGCACGGTTCCGTTCATCGAACGGGCGTTTGGTATTGTTTTTGCATCTGCTGCTCTTACCTCGGAAGCGCTGTTGATTTGGCAAATCCACTTAATTTAATTAGGGACTCGTGTCTCTCATACTTCGTATAACTGACTATGTCAAGCAGAGATTTGGAGGGCTTGGGGGTTTATTGCTTGCCAGGCCTCTGTTACGATTCTTGCTCGTCAGGTTAGGGTTTAGGGTTTAGGGTGTAGGGGTGTCAAGGGTAAGCGCTGCGTCCTCCATAGGGCTTCGTGTGATTAGTAGGTGGCAATTACGGCTCTGGTTGTTCCCGCAACAAACTATGGGTCTTTAGGCGGTGCACAGGCTGGCCTAGGAGTCTAGGGTATGGGCTGTTTAGGCTGCTTCGGATTTAGGGAGCGATTCCTTCAAGGTGCTTCATCTGTTTTAAAATCAAAAGGTAGTTTAGGGTTCGGTGTTGAGGGCCTAAAAGAAGTAGTGTAAGGCTGACAAAGTGCACCTTACTTCAACCCCAAGACCCTGCCCGTACCTCCCCCAACACTGTCGACATACTTTACCACCGTCCAAAACTGCAAGCCCAACATCAAAAGAACACTGAAGTCCAAAACCGACACTCTAGCCTAGACCGTAACCCTACATTGTCCTACACTCCAGACTCTAGCACTTTTTGTCCCGCACTTTTCAACATAAAACCTGTTAGAAGACTTGGTAGCAAGGTCATAAGCAGAGCTGGAACTAGACTAGGATGACCCCAACCAGGGTACTTTTAATCGCAGGTATAAAATACTTATGTACCACGTCGGCTGATGATTTTTCTGCGAAGCCGCACTACCCCTTTTGCAAACGCTTTCAGCCTAGAAGCATCATCCTGATGTAGAGTGAAATCTTTGTAGTAATTAATTCTGCTCCTTACGGCCATGCCTACTATGCTCATATTTGGGCGTTTCCGAAAATTAGGGGTACCTTATTTTGGTGTCCTTATAATGAGGATCCTACTCTTTAGGGTACTGGATTAGGGTCCCCTATTTTCGGAAACTCCCATATTTTCAGCAAAGGCCTGGCAGCCTGTTCCAATTATTCCGGCCCATGAGCCCTAAACCCTGTTCTCACTCTGCAGGCTCTAAGCCCTAAGCCGTACCTATAGGGTCATACCCCACCCCTTGTTTAGAGTACCCAGCAAAACAGTTTGGATCAGAAAAAAGAAAAGTAGGTACCCTAAAAATGGGGTGGGGAACGACCATATGGCTGATTGTCAAAATTATGGTCCCTTTTTGGGTCCCTATTATAATAGGTGCCGTATTATAATAGGGACCCAAAAAGGGACCATAATTTTGACAACCACCCATATAGGTAGAAAAAAAGGGACTGAAGTCGAGCTGCGCCCTGGTACAGCAAAGCGCGGACGAACCGGAAGTCGCGACCAGGTATGAAATGTCCTTCCTGGGCTCTTTAGGGTAGGATTTAGGGTTTAGGGTTTGTTTGTATTAGGGTTTTGGGGTTTAGGGTTCGGGGTTAATGTCCTTGCTGGGCTCTTTAGGGTAGGATTTAGGGTTTAGGGTTTGTTTGTATTAGGGTTTGGGGTTTAGGGTTCGGGGTTAATGTCCTTCCTGGGCTCTTTAGGGTAGGATTTAGGGTTTAGGGTT